>JAPMOB010224920.1:0-61941 GCA_029875015.1 Lepomis gibbosus | reverse complement strand
TGCCTCCCTCTGTCTCACACATGCATCAAACATACATATATAAATGCGCTCACACGTTTACATCAAACATACCATATAACTGCAAGAAACATGGATACACACTCGCACCCTATGGTGCAACTAAGCATGTGTTACATGGGTACCTAACAAGAGACCCGTTTAGAAGCTTCTACACTCTCCCTCCCACCCTCTCCTGTAAAGCTTTAATTTCTATTTATATCCTTGTGTGAGGAGGAAGTGAAGGTGTCTGCAGTGGACAGCTCCAGAAGAAATCCGGCAGATAGATAATTAGAAGTTACACTGCCATGAGCATTTAAATGCTGATCAGAGCAAATACAAGCACACATCCGTGCGCACGTACACACTTATACAAACATACACACACACACACACACACATTTCTGAGCAGCTGCATCTGCAAAGTGTTTTTTCGCTGACACCAAGTTAGTGACTGTTATGACAAAGGTATGACTACTGTGTTATTGTCTTCTGGTTTAGGGAGGATGTGGCTCTATATTCAAAACAACATATTCCTCACTCTACATGAGCTTTTGATACCTATGCCTGTGTATAGGTATTTCATTATTTTGCATTGATGAGGGTGTGTCTTCCCCTCTCTCTATGTTTCATTTTGCAGGTGAAAGTGGGTGACAAAGAGGTGGATGTGATGAAGGGTTTCAGGCTGTATGTGACCACCAAGCTGCCAAACCCAGCTTACACCCCTGAGATTAGTGCCCGCACCTCCATCATTGACTTCACCGTCACCATGAAAGGACTGGAGGACCAGTTGCTGGGCAGAGTCATCCTCACAGAAAAACAGGTAGAGTTCTCAAACATTATGGCCATTGCAGCCACTGTATAGATATTTTAGCTGCATATTTAAATTAATTCATGCTGCACTATTGCATTACGTTGCTAATAATGCAAATTGCTTTGATCCTTATGGTTTCTTGAAAATCCCCGGAGACCATTAAAAATGGAGGTTCCCAACACCTCCCACACCTTACAGGCCTGGAGTTTGACAATTTTAGAGCAAGCCCACTCTGCCTTTGGTGTTGTCAGTTTTTTTTAGGGCAGCAAAGCCATCAAATAAAGCAATGATTTTAAGTTTTCAAAAATGATAACAATAAGTGACATTAACGAGCGCATCAACTTCATGAAAAGTTGTGTTTCAACGGAAGGCACCCGATAAATAGCCAGCCATTCCCAAACCATGCTGATTTTATGCCTATTGTCTTCTGTCCTATGGCTTCAGCTGCAAAACCTTGACTAACAGTTGAACTGGTATTGAGGATCTTGAGTAGGAGGATGTGGGCCGGTGCATAATCATGTCGGCAGACTACAGAGAGATGTGTCACTCTTGTTTCGGCTCCTCAAGCAGCCCACAAAGCGATTTCTCCGGGTGCTCCCGAAAGCCAGTCGGTCTATGTTTGCTAATTTATCAAGCTTTCTTACCGCAGCTCAGTCGACCTTCTCTTCTCAAAAGTTCACTCAATTCAGTTCAATTCAAATTAGCTTTATTGGCATAAATGTGTATCAACAATATTGCCAAAGCATCATACAAATTACATTAGAACAATCAACCCCATACATTTCATTAAACAACAAGTAATTAAAGCGTGTGTGTGTTTGTGTTAAAAAATCTAAATATATTAAACATTAAAATAATATAAATAAATAAAACAGTAAGCATGTGTGTGCTAAAAAAAATTAAAAATTAAAATAAATAGATAACACCATAAGTGTGTGTGTATATTAATAGACAAAAAAAATAATTGATTAAAAAATAATGATAATATTAAAAAAAAGTCAGTATCAAATGTAAAAACAAAACAATTACTAAAATATCTAATTTGAAAATTTGTACAATTTTTTATCAGTCTGAGTTTCCACTGGTTGTCCTCAATTGTTATCCTCGTGGAATGATGAGACATATTTTGCAGCAATTAATTGACATTTGGGCATTTCTCCCAGTATATAGGGGACTTTCTGTGTGTCTCATATGAATTCATACGTCTGATATGAATTTGAATTCGGGGTATATTTGGGAAATGTTTTTGTCTTAGTGTTTTATGTTTAGGGCATACGGTTAGAAAGTGTAGCTCTGTCTCTACCTTTCCTGTTTGACACTGGAAGCAGAGTCTCTCGTCTTGTGGTAGCCAGCTCTGTCTGTGTCACTCAATCACAGCTTTGCAGCATTGATACATCAGCATGAGTTTGAGTTAAGTCACCTGGTTGGCTGGTACTAGGTTGTCCAGCTGATTATACCAGGCTCAACCAGTGTTAGAATAAGAATTCCAAATTTCAGCAAAAGATATTGGTGTCTAAAAAATGTATTGACAGGGAAGAAACAGAGGAGAAAATGGCAAAATCTGCAGGGGCAGTGGGGGCGATGCATCTAGACCATTTTTGGTCCCAGGTCATAGATATTTTTTATCGGCATAAAGGAGCACGGCAGCCATGGCCTTCATGACCTCTGTAAAATTCCAGCCCTGCCCCATATGATGTAGCTCGTATTCTCTCTCCACTAAGCACACACTGTGTGAGCATATAATTGGGAGGTTTTTATCACCCACTGAATATAGAACACAGCAATCTTTACTGCCCTTTGACAGTGTGAAGAAACAAGCAAACAGAGTGTATACAGTATGTGCACCAACAACAAATACACATATAAAGACACACACATCTAAAGTGTCAGGGTCTTGATTCATTCGTGCTGGCCATTTTAAAGTCACCCAATGGGTGGACGCATTAATTGTGCCTGAAAAGACTGGTGCTACTGTAGGAAGGCGATTGTCTCGTTAGTAATGGCTGATGACAAGAAGAATCATGGAGTGTCAGCCTGACATTCAGGCCAGTGGCAGTTAGTACTGCATGTTACTGTGGTGTTTCACTTTTTCACCTGAGTGCTGAAGCAAGAAACAGTTTTTTTCTCTGCTCCCTTTGTCTGTTGTATTATTTTAAGCATTCAATAGGTTACGGGCAGTCTGAAATCATTTTTGTGAAGAGAATTAGACTTAGGCTCGGAAAAACCTGCCATATAAAAGCCAGACACTATGGCTTATAGCAAAGTTTCCTTTTTATCTGCAATCACAGTAGCAGTCAGGATCAGTCAAGCAGTAACTTGTGAGTGTTTTTACCCTGCTAACATCATGCAAAGGATGGTAGTGTCAGTTGGACCTTCTGTCCAATACATAACAAGATAAATGCCCCATGTGCTTTATTATTATTAAATTGTGAACTTCCAGTATCTCATAATCTAAAAGGCATTTAATTAGCTGATCGATTTCATGCTCACCAGGGGATAACCCCCTTTGATTTTATGATTCCATTCCATCCTTTTTTCTAGTGCCACCCTACAGCTTAATAACCTATATATACTTATACTTGTAGTATATATTGTGTGTGTGTGCGCGCATGTGTTATCTGTCTTGTTATTACACCAGGAACTGGAGAAGGAGAGGACAGACCTCTTGGAAGATGTGACATCTAACAAGAGAAAGATGAAGGAGCTAGAAGACAACCTCCTCTACCGACTGACCAGCACACAGGCAAAGAAATACATCTAAAACTGTCATATATCAGAAATAATACATTTACGTTACTCTTTTTTTCTAAAACCAGTTTATCTTATTCCTGCTTTGCCTTATAAACAAACACGATGAAAAAATTGACTAGCAAATATGCTCATCTGAAGTATATTAAAACATTATACTGTATATGACATTTGTTCCTAGGAAAGGAGGCTGCATATATACCACCCAAAGAAGGATAATAGAAAAAAACTGTTAGAACCATAGCTCTAATTCTGAAATCTATTGCTATATTAATCCTAAGAGATTTTGCATTTTCATTCATGTTCTATAATATTCTTTCAAATATGTCTGTTTGTAGGGTTCACTGGTGGATGATGAGAGTCTGATTATTGTCCTTGGCAACACCAAGCGCACAGCTGAAGACGTCACGCAGAAACTGCAGATTGCTGCAGAGACTGAGATCCAGATCAATGCTGCTAGAGAGGAGTACCGACCTGGTAGGTTGTGACGTCAAGACAGAATCAAACCTTTTTTGTTTGGTTGGTTACAGTGTGTATGTCAAGTTCAGGTTTAGTCACACAAAACTGATTCATTTTTAGTATATAATTCAGCTCAAGCAATGACAAACATGGACACTGTCCAAGAGAAAATCTGCTCACCACAACACACACATGCGTTTAAAACAGATTTAGTTCATAATGAAAAAATTAAAAAAACTTCCAGACATTTTGGTCAACTTCATGATCATCATTTTTTTTTAAATATTTCACCAAATAATTATTTCAAACTCTAGAGGCCAATATTTTGACAGGACATTGTGTAAAGAGTCATTTTTTGATTCATTAATAAAGACCATAGAGTCAACAGACAGTCTTACACAGCACATTAACTGAGTTACAAATGTGTACCTCAACAACCACACTTATTTTGCCATCGCTGTTGAAATGTTTGTGTTTGTGTATTTTTTAAGTGGCCACCAGGGGCAGTATCCTGTACTTCCTGATCACAGAAATGAGTATGGTGAATGTGATGTATCAGACCTCTCTGAGACAGTTCCTGGGACTGTTTGACCTTTCTTTGGCTAGGTAAGAATACTCTGGCATTTTCTTCCCACTGTAATTAATTTGTTTCTTTTCTAAGAGTGGAGTTTACCAAAAAAATCATTTTTTTTATAATGACATGTTTGTGTTGTTTTTTATGCCTGCTGCAAGTGATCCTGTGCAACCCCACATCAGTGTCAGTGGAGGGTTAGTTTGGGTTATTGGCATCGTCAATTGGTGCTGTTAGAGCACTTGGTACACTTTCTAGGTGACTGAATCTGATTAGAATGCAAACATCTGTGATGCTATATCATCCTTTGCCAAAATGCTGTTTACCAAAACAAGCAAACCAATTTTAAATTTACTTCAGACAGCTCATACTGTATAAGTCCTGTGTCTTGAAAATAGACAGTGCCAAGTTGTGGCCCAAAACCCACCTCAATGTCTCTAAATTATCTTTTTATTGTTCCACATAACCACACATTTTGTGTGTTTGCATTTACTTCCAGCCATCAATGTGTTTTGTGAATTTGCTTCCTAAATTGGCTTCCTGAATTTGAAAAAAAGCTATCTTTGTTACAGGCTTTATTTTGTTGTTGTTATTTTTTAGCTTTCAGGGTGATGTAGAGAAGGTGACTCTTTTACTAAAGCTCTGTAATTCAAGTAGAACTTTGTGGCTGAAAATCAATTTACTGTATCCACCACTGGCATACGTGTCTTTTTTTCAAATGATCTCAAAGTTTTCACTATATCTAAAAAAATCAATATTGCTCTTTAGTTGCTTTTCTCATATGTCTTTGGAATTGTCTACAGTACATATGTGACATACACACATACCAAGGTGGTACTTTAATCATCTTGTAGCCTCACTCTACCAAACATGCTGCTTATGTTAAAGGTGGAAGCTACTGAGTCGTTGCTGATACTACATAAAAGTGTGATGTTTTGTTTTTGAAAATAGCACTTTGTTGTTTCCTTTTATGGGTGACATGAATCTTAAAGTGCCTGAGGAAAACATCAAATACAGTGATAGTCCATTTTAACAAGCTATCCATTGATTTGCCATCTCAAATAATTTCTTGTCAAAATACACAACTAATTGTGTCAATGTTCCCAATATCCCTAATGGCTAGAAAAAGCTTTCCCATAATTCCCTGTTTCGATGTGCTGCAGACATCCTGTGCCTGTCAGTACTGTTTATGCACAAGTCTACAAACCAAAACAGACTGTTCTGTACTCATTAGTTAATCCAGTCTTACCATACTCTTATCTCTTGTCTGTTTTTGTAGAAGTTCGTATTACATTTAAACTGTATAACATTATATCAGGGATGAGACTTTTGTATGTGGTTACTTCTATGTAATTTAACAGGTCCTCCAAAAGCCCCATCACCAGCAAACGCATTGCCAACATCATAGAGTTTATGACCTTTGAGGTGCATAAGTACGCTGCACGGGGCCTGTACGAGGAGCACAAGTTCCTCTTCACTTTGCTGCTGACGCTGAAGATCGACATGCAGAGCAACAGGGTCAAACATGAGGAGTTTCTCACACTCATTAAAGGTATGAGGAAAATGTGCAGGGTTTTATTTCTCAAAGTTCTGTTCTACTTGTACAGATGAAAGCATGGAAACATTTTTCAAAAGCTTGTCAGTTGGAGGTGTTTCATAATAACATGATAACACAGTAAATCATATAATTTCCATTACCAAGGCTCCAACCTTGGGAACACAGAAGTTGTCTTCACAGCTTCATTGCATTCATAAACTATGTTGTCAGAAATTCAAACCTTGAAACAACATGCAGATGTGTAGAACGGATAATATGAATTTAACAGCTTCTTGTACTACATAGGAAATGTATTTACGGTACTTCTGAAGATTTACTTTGGCATATTTATATATACATTACTGTATTAAAATATAGTAAATGGAACCTAATTTATGCCTACAGAGAAGGAAAATATTTTCAAAAAACAAGGAAAAAAGATTATGTTTGGAAAAAAAGTTATATAAGACACATTGGTGACCTTTTTTTTCTTACTGTGTTTGAAGTTTTCCATCCAAAAGAAGGTACCTTCCACACCTTTGGTCAGTCTTTTAACATATACTGTATAATTTTGTCCATCCTGCCTTTGCTTTCAAGATTGTCAATGTCCCCGGCCATGCTATGCGTCTCCGTCTCGTGTGTTTGAGTCCAAAGATGAGCTAGATTGGAAGTCTCCTCCACCTGCAAACTTATTTCTTTAGCCTCATCAGCTCTCATTCTTAAACTTTTCAGCTCCAATGTGTGAGTCTGAAGTGTCTGGGACAGCTTTTCATCAATTCTCCTTACTAATGATATTTGTAACTTTTTAATTGCTTGACAAAGGTCAAGGTCAAGTGTACAGTCTTACTAGGAAATGCTAGCTGCTAAGAACCTGGTGGGAGGCTAGGTGAACGCTTGATGAATTTGCTTTATTTCTTGGTATTTCTTTACATCATGTTGTCAGAATGACTCATCAATATGAGCATCTCTGGGTTCTTTCTTTGTCTGATGTGGAAACAGAGAGAGATTAGAGAAATAGATGCATGTGAAAATATCTGAAACAATCAGTGCTGTGGTGCAGTGCCCAGAAATGTGTATTGCCTGCTACAGCAGTATTTTAAAACTCAGTAATGTTCTTTAAAGCTAACCTTACTGACTTTGTTATTAAGTCTAGTAGTTCTTTCAAATCCTTAAAGTTTTCCTAAGTGCAATGGTTTGAAGTGGTGAGTTTGAAAACATCTACCCTGAGCTGTCAAGAAATGTAAGCAATTTAGGAAGAAAGCAGGCGCAGATATAAAATAAAGTGCTTTATATTTCAGACTTAAGTATATACCAAAGGATTGAGCTGCAGTAATATTTGGGAAAAAGTAAAAGTTTCCAGGGAAAAAATGTTACTGTGTTTCATATACCGGTCTGTTATATCTCATTCTATGATTTTTCAAATATATATTTATTGATTTGCATAGGTTCAACCAATTAAAGATGAAACTGCATGATAAATATGCGTACCCTTTTTTCAAAATGACCCCCAACACGAAACATATTTTCCACACAT
This sequence comes from Lepomis gibbosus, assembly GCA_029875015.1. NCBI lineage: Eukaryota > Metazoa > Chordata > Actinopteri > Centrarchiformes > Centrarchidae > Lepomis > Lepomis gibbosus. The sequence goes on along the minus strand of JAPMOB010224920.1, from coordinate 54,281 downwards.
GCAGCAACAACAAAATAACTAAACAAAGAAAGAAAATGAGGAATCAATTTAAAAAAGAGACATGATAGGTAATCAGGCATAATGAAGGGATAGTGGCATATTAAACACTAAGACCTACATAGAGCTGTACCTCGGGATCCCAGACCATGCTAGTCCACGCAGACCACTCCGAAGAGCCTGGGCCCAGTCATCTCCAATATAGTCCAGAAAGGGGTTCCAAATATGAAGAAACTTAAATTGTTTGTTCTTGATCAAGAGAATTAAAGATTCAAAAGGTATAACTTCCTTAAGCACTCTGAATCCGTTGCTGAACCATTGGGACAGTGTCTGAAATCCACTGAAGAACATCACTTCATCTCGCACTTAAATGAAGCACTTAAGCAGCTTCATTAAAGAAGGGCCAAGACTCAGTGGTTAAGATTGTATGCCAAGAATGCAGAAAATAGGTCCAATGGTCATTTTTTCCCCTTAATTATATTATTGGATATGATTTGAGCCAAAGAAAGAGAGTGTAGCCTACAGTATATACTGAGACTGCATTTGAATGTCAACATACAAAGAAGGGAAGCTACAAGTTGTACAGCTATGACTCACCTCAAAACAGCCTCCAGGCCCTTAGATAAAGACTGAAATTGCCATCTGTTTTCTGTTTGCTGTTTTTATTCTGTATTCACAATATATAATTATATTTCCTTCGCGGAGATAGAATTTTTTTTAAAGCTCATCTCGAGGTTCCCACACATTTTAGACATATTGGTATTGTAGCAGTTCACTGAATCAGAAATATGGAGTGCTCCTCACTGCAGGGATAAAAGCCAGCTATAGCAACTGGCAAGGCCAACAAAGACAAGACAGTCTGCTGCATGCATGCAGCTTCACCATCTGTCAGCTTTGACCTGCTGAACATGGACTCACAGTATGACTTTTGTGTATATTTTTGACGATTGAGTTTGCGTGGATTTGAAGTTTTTATCATTTTGTATGTTTGGATTTTAATATATTATTTTGTACATTCTTTTCACTGTTTGTGTGTGGGTGGTTGTGTGTGTATCTTCCAGGAGGTGCATCCCTGGACCTAAAGGCCTGCCCTCAGAAACCTGCTAAATGGATCCTTGACATGACCTGGCTCAACCTTGTAGAGCTCAGCAAACTTTGGCAGTTCTCTGATATACTGAATCAGGTACAACAAACGAGCACAACCTGATCAATTTTGGCATGCCCTGCAAAGTGTACAATACCTTTCTTTAACTCAGACTTTCATCTATTAAGTCTCCACACACACACACACACACACACACACACACACACACACACACACACACACACACACAGATTTAGCAGTGGTCTCTAGGTGCTTATTAAATATTTTTCACAGCTCTCCTTTGCTCTAGTAAGCATGTCAATATCAGTCTCATCATGTCTCGCTTCATCTCTTTCTTTTATACACATCCACGCACACACACTCATCACAACAGACTGTCACTCACACACAAATACACACACCCTTATGGGTGACAGCCTGGTGGCTCCCATGGAGGGAAAAGCTCAGTGCTCTGTGAAATGAGCTTAGTTTGGAGAAACTTCCAATCAGTTACTTTTGGCATACACACGCACACACACACACACACGCGCACACACACACACACACACACACACATCCAAATGTGTACCCTTGTATTCCTTAACATACACAATTAGATTATGTGTATTTTTTGTGTGGATGATTAACAGGGAGAGGTGGATTAACAGTTCTTTGTTTAATGAAATCAGGCTTCTAAGAAGAACAAAGCAAGGACATGATTGGGATGTTAGTCCCCTACCCAGAATAGAGACAAAACCATCTGAGCCCCTTAATGACTGTCTTCACAGTACAAACAGTGGTGAACTGCACACAGGACGAAGATTTTTAGGATCCCTAGAAATGTGCTCAGAAATGGGCATGTGGGACATGAATGTGTAACACTCTCCTCTCTCCTCTATCAATAACTACTGTGCTCTTCAGCAAAGCACTGAACACCTTAATTTCTTAAGTGGAGCTGCTCAGTGACAGACAAAAATTAGCAGCTCTCAGTTGAGAATGTGTTCAATTATACAGTAAGAATGTAAAGAAGGTGGTTGCTTCACTTCCTTAAATATGCATTAAAGAAGGCACACTTCAAAATGCCTGCTTTCTTACCCATGTTTCTGATTTTACTGGGTTTCTATCATAGACTGTATAAAAGAAGTGGACGTAGTCATCGTGACGTCACCTGATGGTTTGTGGACTGTTGATTTTAATCCTCGAGTTTGACCAATAGGACTGAGACCATAAACTCCTTATGAACGTGTTTATTGAGGTAATACCTCAGGTGAGAAGTAGGGACATTTTATCATTGTTTCTAATGGAACCAGATTTGTTTTTGCAACCAGAAGAGTTGCCCCCTTCTGGCCGTTTAATAGAATGCAGGTTTAAGGAACTTCCGCGTTGGATTCGCGTCTCAGACCGGAAGCTTCCTGGTTGGTTTCTATCAAGGTTTTACATATACACATGTTCATGACTAAGGCTTAAGACGAGAAGGTAGCTGTGACATCAGCGGAGAGTTAAAGGGAAACATTGCAAATAGGGGTGTGTAAATCCAAAATAACTAGTAACTTATTATAACGCAAAAAGAAACACATCGAAGACATGCACACACTAAGGAAAAACAGTGTACTCTTTCCATACAAGCCCCTTTCTCTGTCCAAAAGCGAAAAACAAACACTCCAGGTTGGGAAACTGCCTCATATATCACTAACACACTTTAAATATGCCAAGGTTTAAAAAAAAATACAGTTACGAGGTTACGTGATTACTGACCAGCTGCATCTTAATACCAGTTATACAAGTACCAGGTTATTGCAGTGCATGTACTGTAAAGGCGATCTCTGATTTCCTGCTTTAACCTGATTTCTCCCACTAAACTGGTTTCCTGCATGCATATACTCAAAGTTATTAACAGGCTGTGAAGCACAGTATATTTGCACATGTTGTGCCATCAAGCATTAATATCACTTCTTGAAAACACATGTTGTTTATGTAGATTCAATATGAACTGCTTTCCAGGCAGTTAGCGCTAAGTGCAGTAAGTTTCAGTTCAGAACCTTATATTTGAAACAATAGGAGTATTTTCCATATTTAAGACTTATTTTTGGTATTTCCTTTTTTATTTCTACTGCTTTTCTTTTTGCTAGTGATAGATTTAATTCTGGCTGCTTTGACCATCTGTGCATTTGTGCATGTGTTTGCCTGCAGTATATATTGACTTTTTTTTTCATCTGTCCAGATTTGATGTAATGGGAAACAATGAAAGGTTTATTCATTTTATCTGCGTATTCCTGTCAGAGCTCTTTACACATTTCTTTCAGATAAGCCGTAACGAGAAGCAGTGGAAGTCATGGTTTGATAAGGAGGCCCCAGAGGAGGAGGTGGTTCCAAACTCTTACGATCAGGCTCTGGACTGTTTTAGACGCCTGCTTCTCATACGCTGCTGGTGCCCCGACAGGACCATCGCACAGGTTAGAAAAGACATGTCTGTGTGTGACTGGTTACGACGTCCAGATACAGGGATGTGGTAGCGAATCAGCTCCCTCACAATGCATTTGTTTTCACTTTCATAATGGACAGTATAGGTTGTGTAAATCTAACCCCCACAGTTGCTGGGTTGCATTATAATGCATTTGCAACAGTATGATGCAGTCGATCTGTAACATAAACTTAACTTGAAATGAATGAATTACCATGAAAGAAATACAGAGTATAGAGTAGACCTATGGCAGCATATTCTTAATTTATTGATAAGTCAGGGCTGGAAAAGAGATGCTGGTTTATTTAAAAAATGCACTTGTATTAATGAAACTGGGTTCAGTAAAAAAAAAGTCTAGAGATCTCTTAATCTACAGTAACATCTCTCTTGGCAAGTATTTCCTTGAAGTGGAATACATTTAGTTAAACAGCTCTCTCTCTCTCTCTCTGAAGCTTACAGAGCGTGAATATCTACAATGGCTAATGGACATTCATTTCTTACTGATGGGTAGTTTTTTGGTCCACTGCAGAGGAGCCTGAAGTGAACATATTTTGTTGCACTCACAAACAGCCCAGCAGTTTTCTTCGTTTGACCTCTGGCAGCAGTCTTTACTGTTAACTGAAAAGAGTAAGATAGTTTTAAAAAAAAATCCTTGAAACTATTTCAGTTCCCAGCCTTACAGAAAGTAAATGCATTCCAATATTTAGTTTTAACATTGTCTGCAAATCTGAACAAGTCTAATGTTTTAAAACATTTACATTATGAATCAGGAAACAAACATATCTACTCTTCCTCATTTCTATCCCTTTCTCCTCCAGGCCCGTAAATACATAATGGACGCAATGGGGGAGAAGTACACTGAAGGGGTGATTCTTGACTTGGAGAAAATGTGGGAGGAATCAGACCCGCGGACGCCCCTCATCTGCTTCCTGTCAATGGGCTCGGATCCAACAGACTCCATCATTGCATTGGGGAAGAGGCTGAAGATTGAAACCCGATATGTCTCCATGGGACAAGGACAAGAGGTCCACGCCCGAAAGCTTCTGCAGCAGACCATGGCTAATGTGAGTCGGTGGTGTGAGGCTACTACTATTTTTACATCATTTGATGTAGCAGCAGAACGGCTGTTTCATGCATTATGTTGAACTGGACAACAAGTCTCCCAGAAAATGTGTTTTTAAAATGCCCTTAAGCTTTTTGATCTCTTACAAACAAACCTGCCTTTTCAGAGTTAGTCACACACAAGATCTTTTTCTTGGGGATCTTGACTACATCGTAACTTTACAGACCTTGATATGGATGAAAACCATTACTTTTATTGTATGTCCCCAGGGTGGCTGGGCCTTACTCCAGAACTGCCACCTGGGTCTGGACTTCATGGACGAACTGATGGACACGGTGACAGAGACAGACTTTGTCCATGACAGCTTCCGCCTTTGGATAACCACAGAGGTCCACAGACACTTCCCCATCACCCTTCTGCAGATGTCAATCAAGTTCACCAATGAACCACCGCAGGGCCTCAAGGCGGGGCTTAAGAGGACCTATGGAGGTGGGGCTAGTTTGGTTCAGTACAGTTTACCTTAAAATTAAACATCATAACTCAAAGTCCAGAATTTAGAGTAGGAGGAAAATGGTGAGGCTGTACTGGGAATAAATATACACCCTGCCCTGAATCAATACAGCGCTACAGCCTGAAAACATTGATAGGCATAAATATGGCACAAATAAAGTCAAATGAAAAAGTCAACCGATTGATTAACCAATCCTTAGTTAATCATTACAGGAGGACTACCTGTGTGTGTGTGTGTGTGTGTAAGCCAGACAGAGGAAGTGAAACAATGATGAGCACACAGAAAGTGGTGGCCTATTTTTGATGTCTACGTTTGTAAACCTTTGAGGATTCACACACAAAGTACACACTCACACATGTACAGAGCTTCAAGAAGTCACATAATCATAACTGAAGGGATGTGTATATATCTTAGTGAGACAAGATGATAAACAACTGTTTGCTGCACCAAAAGCCTGTAAGGTTCGAAACATTTTAAGCTAAGCTATATCTAAGTTTTTATTCAAGCCTTAAAGAGAAGATTATTTCATATGTATTAGCCAGCTGTCTTTGCCAGCCGTATATGGAAAAGGGATGATCCTAAAGGGCAATTGAGAGTCTGGGTACACGCTTTTCTTCATCTCTTGAATCCTAGCTGCAATTAAAAATTGCATTTCTTCATCTGATTAGGAGGAATCGCACTTGTTGTGGCGAGTGCACACAGACTATTAACTAAATTTTCATAGTGGGCTGATTTTTTCCATTTTCCCTCTAAGCAGTGCTTGTTTTGCTAATTTCTTTCCACTTTTACATGTTACAATTCCCAAATGGTGTAAGACTGAACCACCTGGATTTGGGAGAAAGAAAAGCTCACACGTGGGACTGCCTATTAGGTGGATATGGCAGAGGAATTTTCTAGTAATTCCACATTTTGGAAATCCAATATGTGGATTTAGATGATAATTGCTTATGAGATTTATGAATTATTATGTAGATTAAATGTGGGAATTTCCTTACAGCTGGGGTTTTAACTCACTCCACCACACTGTTATCCTCCTGAGCCTGGCTAGATTTCATTCAAACTTTATTAGATGTTTGAATGAAAGCCCTTTGAGACATTGCCTGTCAGAGATTTCCCAACAGAATTGCCAACTTGCATTATGCTAAGTTAAGAGTTTACTGCATATAGTATTGCATATGTACCATCCCTGGAGTTATGGAAATTGCTACATATTAAATTTTTTAAACCAATTAAAAAAAAAGATTCTCTCAGCAAACATGTAAGTAATATTTGTTTCTTTGGATCAAAAGTCACCCGCTTGGAGCTATTTTTTAGTCTAATTTTTTAAAATTTTGTCTTTGAAAGTGGTTTCCAAGTCCTTGTGGAAGTAACAAACTTTCTTCCGCTGGAAGGCTTTGGCTCACAGCTCCAAATGTTTACCTCAAAAGCTGATGGAACCACAATTACTTTTCAGTACATTTTACTTTTAGCCTCCCGTTGAAGAGGGCTGCTCATGTGTTCATGTATTCTTCACAAGGTATAAACCAGGACCTTTTGGATGTCAGTAACATGGTGCAGTGGAAGCCAATGCTGTATGCAGTGGCATTCCTCCACAGCACAGTACAGGAGAGGAGAAAGTATGGGCCGCTGGGATGGAACATCCCCTACGAGTTCAATCAGGCCGACTTCAACGCCACTGTCCAGTTTGTTCAGAACCACCTCGATGACATGGACATTAAAAAGGTAGAACAGGTCACACCTCAAGTGCATAACAACTACAGTGTACACCACCGACTAAGTAAATCTAAGTAAGATTTACTGTAGTGTACTGTTTCAGACTCAGGAAATATGCACCTTGTGCACTGTTGCATCATAGTCTTAATGAATCCTTCATAAATGTTGAGGGTCTCCCACCTTTTCTTTGTCCCCTTTAAGAATGCATTATGGATTTGAGTACATTTTCATGTAAGCTTGTAAATTAATATGATAAAATGAAGGAAAATGTCCTTCTGGTCCCATTCCTATAGCTAGAGTTGACAATATAACCTTACCATATCTGCAGTGAACCTCTCTGACGAGTTGATCAACATTGTCCTCAGATATGAAAGACATTTGTTTCATGACATGTTTTTATTAGCAGAACAGAAATAATAACCAACTGCATAACATTAGCTTTGGCCTGTTAATATTTCACACATTGAATTGCTGTCATCTTGTATCCCTGTTTCATATATCCTCAGGGTGTGTCCTGGAACACGGTGCGATACATGATCGGAGAGATTCAGTACGGAGGTCGTGTGACAGACGACTATGACAAGCGCCTACTTAACACCTTCGCCAAGGTGTGGTTCAGTGAGGACATGTTTGGACCTGCCTTTAACTTCTACAAGGGTTACAGCATCCCGAAATGCTCCAGTGTTGACCAGTATTTGACATACATTCAGGTGAGTCACATCCAGGCGGATGATGGTTGACTGTACCCATTACAAAAAAAACAACAGATTTAAAACCATTTGTACACCTGGACATGTCACATCAGTCTCTATTAAGTACTGCTGTCTTGAAGATTTATTGTACCATCTATCTTTTTACATCTTTGTTAAAATTCTGCACTTGACATTTGATGTTACTGTTTGTTTCAGTTATTTTCCCCATGGTGTCCGCTTTCAGTGACATCACAGTGGTTTCTGCAGGAATCTGACACACTACACTCTTGTCACATCCAGATATGCCATGTGTGTTTGTTTTGTTTTTTTATAAAACGCAAGCATGCTCATTTTATTACAGATTATGTATGATTTATTTGTGTGCTTAACTGGTGTGTGTGTGTGTGTGTGTGTGTGTGTGCGCTTAACTGGTGTGTTTGTGTGTGTGTGTTTGTCTGGGGGCAGTTCCTGGGCTAGTTTCATTAAAGCTAGTTTCATTATGATGGATGCTCAGGGCTGCCAGGCTCAGTAAGCTTATTCCTCTGCACCGCCCTTCAGATAGAGGATGACAAACACAGCCTTGGAGAGCACGCATACACAAGTTCACATATGCACAACATTCAAACGCACATACTGTGTACAGACAAATGCACGCACATGTTCACGCTTTATCTCCATAGACAAAACACACACTGGAACATAATGTGTGTCCATGCGTCTTTGTATTTAAATGAAATGCAGACAGACAGGAACAAAGTTAAAGTTCCCTAAGAGAAAAGAAAGGACCACAGTAAGGGACAAAGGATATTCTGTCCAGCACCCAGTGTGACTCTTTCTTCATCACCTCCTATTTTTATCTATATATTGGACAGGCTTTCCTCCTGATTTGACCTGTTTGAAAACACAGCCTGATGGATGTTTGAGTGATAAACGAGCCAGTATTGACATAAATTACAAGCGTCTTTATTTCTGCAATGCAAACTCTCAGCTGTTCTCCATCAACAAAGAAATCTGAAAATATAGAAACAAGTCAAGGGAAATAAAAATCTTTGCCAAAACGTGCTAACATGCAAAGATGAAACCCTATTTTCAGTCGTCACTTCCATGTGCTAAGTGCAGTTTCACGCCATTACACCAGTCTTGATGTGTTAGAGGCAATTAGAGGTTTCCCTAAGACGAAACAAAGTGTACCACATATTGGATCTGTCTTTGTTTTTGAGGGGCTTTGCTTACATGCCATTATTGATCATAATGAAGCTTTGCAGCTGTTACAAAGTAAGTTTGTTTAAATTTCCCAGTTTTATAAGGAACCTCATTAGTAATGCTGCAGTAACAGATGGTCCTTCTTCCTGTCATCATTGAGAAAGTCACAAAGTGCAAGATGCCTTTGAACCAATTAAAATAGCACAATTTCAACTCTGCTCCTTTGATAGGCAGATTTTCAGTATCCACTCACTTCTTAAGTAATTTTAAATAACTTTGGCCCTGATTTTAATCCAAAAATGTATATTTTACCCCAATTAGACTGACAGCATTTTGTGCCTTTATTAGATAGTTATAGTGGAGAGATGACAGAAAATGAGCCAGAGAGGGATGCAACAAAGATCTCCAGTAATTAGTGCCACAGATAGCTGTGTACGTGCAAGTCTGCACAGTCTCTTTGATAGATTTACAATAACACACATTTTTCTATAAAAGCACATCAGTCTGTCTCAATACTACACACACATGCAGCCACATTGGTGGCACAGCCACTCATCACCATGGAGCTCACTTTCTAGCAGCAGGACCTTTGGCTTGGTCGTGGGGTCACTGAGCGCAATTAGCTGTAACTGTAGGTGGGAACCCGGTGAGTGGTCCCGTCAATGCCGTAGCAGTTGATACTAGTTTTTCAGATGTGCGCCCCATTGGATCGGAAGGGATAGCATGAATGTCTCGTGTGTTATGCTCACACTGTGACGCTCTTCAGTGGAGGGTGAACAGAAGCAGCTGGTGACACTGTATGTATCAGAGGAGACACTTGGCTGCCTACACTTTACCCTGGCCAACAGTGGCTTAGTAGTGACACAAACTGAAGTGCAGGAAAATAGGTATGAAACTGTGGAGAAGAGAGGCAACCAACCTTCAATATTATAAAAAAAGCCAGCACTTAAAAATTTGTCCCACATTGTTGGAGACTGTTTCACCTATAAGCTCTGTCAGCTGTCAGAGAGAGGTGATAAGTTGCTCCGTGGGGGCACTAGGGCCCTCTCACAGCACTTGTTGTGAGAGTACAGAGAATACATCTTGGCTATTTTCTTTCTGAAAATATTTTCACAAAAGCTCTGCGAGCCAAAGTAACCTCTAGTTCAATAACTGTTGTTGTTTTTATTTGCAGGGCCTCCCAGCCTATGACACTCCAGAGGTGTTCGGTCTCCACCCGAACGCAGACATAACCTACCAGAGTAAGCTGGCAAAGGACGTGCTGGACACCATCCTCAGTATTCAGCCTAAAGACAGCTCATCAGGAGGAGGGGAAACCAGAGAGGCTGTGGTGTCCAGGCTGGCTGATGACATGCTGGAGAAACTACCTCCTGACTACATACCTTTTGAAGTAAGCCTGCATGTGTGTGTGCAGTGTGTGTGTGTGTGTGCATGATAAACAGCCCGAGGTGAGTGAAGCACCATGTGTGCTGTTCAAAGTGGCTGGTGTGATACAGCCAGAGAAGTGTGATGTGTGTTGGTGAGGTGATGGAAGGTTGTGTGTGTTTGAGACAGTGATAGACGGAGAGAGATGATGACCAGAAATAGAGGCGGGTGTGACCGTAGCTGAATCTTGCTAGCTTTGTTTTATTTTGGGTTTTCTCTTCTTTTTTTGTCACTTAAGAGAAAGTGAAGTGTGAAAGCGAGGCGTAAAGCTCGTCATGGAAAACTTGTCACTGCGCACCACACCCTGTGTCCGCCTGTTGTCTGTCTGTCTGTACGGCATTTAAAAACAGTAAGACTAGCTCAAAATGTTTTATTTTAAAATGAGGGACAATTGTACAGAGCTCAGACGCCCAACAAAATGGAGGGAATTACATGTATGTTAACATAGAAATAACTGCATTTGTAATAAAAGACACATCTATAATGTGAACGCTGCTCTATGAGCATCTACATGTGTGACTCAACGCTGTCAAAACAGCAGCTACAAAGCCAGTGTGCATTTTTTTCATGCCCGTAAGGAAATAAAGTCAATTTTGAAAAACTTTTAAATCAACTATTTTTCCCACGTTGTCCAGTACAAAAGTTCAACAGACATCTGAGAACATGATCATTTAAATTAGGAACTAAAATAAACAAAATAAGTTATAAAAATGATGGATAAAAGTGTGAAAGAGGGTCACTTAAAATACTTTTATTTATTTATTCCAAAATAGGAGATCTAAATTTGTGCAAATGCTATTTTTTCCCCAGCCGTATCAATTTGTTTAACATTCAGTATATCAGTATTTGTGGTCATGTTCTCAGTCTCAAACAGAAATTAACAATGCTTCAGTAATAACAAATATAACTGCAACCACTACAGAAAATTGCAGATGAACTCGTAATATCCAGGAATTCGCATCAGGTACACTGTAAGAGGATTCATTGTGAGCTATAAATATGAACAATAGGTAATGTTGTATTTGAAACAACATTTTAGACAACATGCTGTTTGTTAACTGTGTAATTGAACACAGCTTTATGGTGTATTTGATTTTTGAAAAAACTTTTTTCCAACTTAGATATGCTTTGACGTGATCAATATTTTCTTCAATCTTATACATTGCTTGTTAAAAGTGTTTGAGCCTTGAGCCAGTTGAAGGCACGGTACCACCTGTGTCTCATTTTGTACCAAGAAAAACCCTGAAAGCATTTTCAAAGAAACTGAATTCACAGAATCCATCTCACATGTTCTTTCCTCTTCCTTAGCATTAATAGTAACTATAGAAACCTCACATCCTGTGTGCCGCTTGTATCTGAATTATGTGCTTATTCAACACTAATAACAAACAACTTTGTTAATCTTTACATTAACAAGTCACATGTATAGAGGAGGTAAGTGGAACTATAAGTAAATTTTCAGCTCGTGAACATGTCTTTCTCTATCTACATAGCAAGTCTGTGCGTGCTCATGCATCTTCAGCCTATGTATTATGAATTGTTCAGGACATGCATTAAAGCTTTATCTCCTTATTTGATTCAATGAAATTCAAACCAGGTGAGGGAGCGCCTCCAGAAGATGGGTCCTTTCCAGCCCATGAACATCTTCCTGCGTCAGGAGATCGATCGGATGAAGAGGGTCATAGTTCTGGTCCGAAACACCCTTACAGACCTCAAGTTGGCAATCGATGGGACCATAATCATGAGCGAGAATCTGCGGGATGCTCTGGATTGCATGTATGATGCGCGCATTCCTGCGCGCTGGAAGAAGGTTGGTTGAGAGAATTGCCTGGAATTAAAATATTTAGACTGAACTCACTGTGCCCGAAACGTGCCGTCACTCATAGTAGTTTACTTGGCGAATATGAAACACATCAAAACAAAAGCAGATCAGCACTCTTCATCTCCTAGCCTCTGTCAGTAGCAACTGCAGTGACTATGTAAAAAGAAATAAGGGTTTTATTTGTGTTACATTTTCCTTTTTGTTAGCTTTTTAGTTTGCAATTTGAATGTTTGTTTTTTTTCTGCTGCACAAACAAATGCAAAGTGAGCCTTCCTAATGGATGCAGACATCTTTTAATTCTACTGAAAGCTTTTAATGTCCACTAATTTCAGTGAAGAATCCAAACAAGTCATTTTAGGGAGCCTTGAGGTACAATTTAATTTCTCAAAGATCTTTTTATTACTATGTAGATATAGTTTCTGTGATGTTATTTGTTGTTCTCCAGTTTGTTTCCAATAATATTACCGATATGTCCTGCTAGCTAAAAGAGAGCTCGTCATCATCGGTCAGTCTAGGCCACACTAATGCTCCTTACTTACCTTTATTTAGGTAGCTACTTCATTTTTAAAAATGTAGCAGACAAATCCATTTCTGTGATGAATGAAAATGACTCTCAAATTTGGTTGACAAAATGGCTGGAATGTTGAGAGAGGGGGAGCAAGAGGAAAACAACAAAGAAGTATGATTCATCATGACTTTTTCTGTATCTCATAGCGGAATTGTTTGGTTGGCATTCAAGCCAAGCTCTCACAAACATTGCATCATTAGAATAATATAGTCTCAAATGGCTTCCTGGCTGGGATCCAGAGTTTTTTATACCTGCAGTGCTATCTTCTTTTGGCCCATTTGCCTCCACTCTGCTGTTTTTTGTTGTCTTTTTTTTGTTCAACTACGCTGAATCCTTTCCTTTTCTCTTGCCACGCTGTCTTCTCCTGTGATCCGTCGGGATGTCAGTTTCCTGTGTTGGGTTGTAATGTTTTGTTTGTGTCGCTGTTTGTCTTTATTTTTCAGGCATCGTGGGCCTCCAGCACCCTGGGGTTCTGGTTCACAGAGTTGCTTGAGCGGAACCGGCAGTTCCAGGCTTGGATCTTTGAAGGGCGGCCCAACTGCTTCTGGATGACAGGCTTCTTCAATCCGCAGGGCTTCCTGACAGCCATGAGACAGGTACGCACAGCATCAGGCTACCCACCTACTTACCCATCGCCGGGGAAGGGACCAGATGGCACGCAGAGGGAGAAGCAGGCACACGGCCACATTCACACTCACGCATACATGTATACACATACACACACAGGAAGGCGAGCACAATTGCACTACACACACTCTTTGTTTTCCAATTTATATTAATGTGGGGGGCTGAATACTACAGAGAAATGTTATCTGAATGTTTAACCGTAATTCATCCAGATCTCAAGTCATGTCCATGTTGGCAGGACTCATTGTTCTTATATATTATAAAATCCAAAAATGTATCTAGATTTATAGGGAGCATTAAAAAACACATTGGATTATATAATATGCATTTCAGAGCAAGCACTCTTTAGTTAAGAATTTATGTTATAATATATTTATACTGTACTTTTTCTTTTAACTTGAGGCTCAGCTAGTGCATTTGCATTTTCTCCCAGTATTTCAATGGAAGCATTTTCTGTCCTGTCCTTTGTGCCTTTTTTGCTGCAGGAAATACAACAACTTTTAAAATTCAGGTGAAACCAGTTCCAGCGAGCTGCTTCCTTTTAGATAACTCTCGGGTGGTTTTGGCGGGAGGAAAAGAAAGCCTGAACAAAATATGAGTCTTTGATATTGTGTTAAATATGACCTCTTATCTTATACAAAGAGGCTGAGGTGATGTTTCATTTCTTACAACAGGCATCCAATTAATTCAAGGACATGAACTTCATGAGTTTTATGAATGATTGGGATTCAATGCAGATGCTCACACTTTAAATACTTTGTTTGTACCAGCCAATAAGGCTTCCACCCTTTTGGGGAGCTCTTGCTTTTATCCTGAGACCTACAACATCTATTCAAATTTTTGAAGTAATTAACAGATTGGGGTCTTTATATAAAGTAACACTGAGATAGAGACGCATGATGGTGCAGTGGAGAAGACACATTTTTGGTGTGGGAGACCTAGGTTTAATCCCAATCCACCAATGTGTCTCCAAGCAAGACACTTAACCACTAGTTGCTCCACAGGCATGCGACCTCTGACATATACAGCAATTGTAAGTCGCTTTGGATAAAAGCGTCAGCTAAATGAATAAATGCAATGTAATATAGAGACCTGTGGTGTGTTTTCAGTGCCAAGAAATCAATTTATTTAGCAATTTGCGCACTAGTAGGTAAAGGACATCATTTAGCATATGTGTCAGGTTTGCACATCTGACTGCCTTCTAATGTAATGCAGTTCCACTGTAGAAAATCCCATTTTCCTGCTCAGACACAGAGAAAATATCATGGATGCAGATGTTTGTATTTTACTGAGCAGGGATTTGTTGGACGTCTGTGTTAGTTCCTAAATATAGCCATCATTTCCTCTCACTGAGCTTGTACAGTATACTGCTTTCTCAGGAGAGACACTGCAGCTTTTGTAGTGGCATCACAAACTGTCTGCAGAGTGCTCTGATTCTGTGTAAGCCTGAAATTCCTGGCATGTTTTTATAATCTGTCCTCTGTCCTCCGTATTTATCATTCTTTATCTGGTTAATTTTGCCTGATAAGTTTTTTTTCCATCAAAATGAGGATAAAATGACTGAGAGGATACACACACATTTCATTTATTTAGTGTGCACTCTGCTCACGCTCTTTGCTCTGGATTAATTTTCTTTCTGTTGGCACAGCATCTCACAGAACGACAACATCGGTGGAGTGCACTTCTCTACCCTACACAGTGCTTTTTTTTATTGTACCTCTATGGACCTATGGATTTCTCCGTGCACTTACAGGAGATCACCCGGGCCAACAAGGGCTGGGCCCTGGACCGCATGGTGCTGTGCAACGAGGTGACCAGGTGGATGAAGGATGACATCACCCAGCCCCCCGCCGAGGGAGTCTATGTCTACGGTCTGTACCTGGAGGGAGCCGGCTGGGACCGCCGCAGCTGCAAACTCATCGACTCCAAGCCCAAAGTCCTATTCGAGATGATGCCCGTGATCAGGATGTACGCTGAGAACAATGGTGAGCTTTACTGTGTGAGAGTGGATTTTGATGAATCTGAATTGAAAACTCTACTCTGACAATGTAAAAGCTTTAATCCTGTCTCCTTTCTGTATCAGGATCAGTCTCAGTCTCTCCTCCTTAACATTTACATCCTACGCAGTCACTCAGAATGGATAGACGTAACATTTAAATGTCAAGCAGACTAAGTGCTATTTATTTTGTCTGGGAATAGATTACCAGCAGTATGTGGCACAGTGTTTGTTCTGGATAAGACCAGACTATATTCAGGCAGGCAGCAGAGACGGGCCCCATTTGGATGCCTGCAAGCAAGGCTGCCTGGGAAATGAATTAATGATCCAATGATACGCGTAATGCGGTTTGTTTACACCATGTCCCCTCCCAGCTTTTCCCACAAGAAACCTGCCTGCTGGGTGTCTGTGTGTGTGTGTCAGTACAACACATGTGAGTCTTGAAAACTGCTCTACTTAATTGTGAGATTAATCTGATCCCTGTGTATATCATCGCTGAAGACTGACTCAACAATGGCTGCTTTTTTGCTTGTGAAAATGATTGTTGGTTTTTGTGCTGATGGTGAGGTTGTTGAAGAACACTCAAGTAGCGCCCCAGCATGTTGTCACTGACAGGCTGACAACAAACCAGCTACCAAGCTTACTGCCTAAAACCCAAAGACCGGTAAGGCGGTGCTGTGGGAGCAGTGGGATATAACCACCTGTTCTCCCAAGAGTTACTGATTGATTTTACGCTGTGTTAAACACAGCTGGGTCTCCCATTGGCATCGCTACACTGATTCAAATATTTCATTGACTTGAAATAATTTTTGGTATAAAAATGTTTAATTATGAATTTAACGAAGAGACGATCATGCCAGCTGTTGCTGTTTTCTATCAGTTTTTATCAAAAATGATTGATGTTTCTTCTTTAGCAGTGCGCATTAGGTGACACTTTTCTGTGTTTCAGGTGTGAAGGATTCCCGCTTCTACTCCTGTCCAATCTACAAGAAGCCAGTTAGGACCGACATGAACTACATCGCAGCTGTAGCCCTGAAGACTTCCCTTCCTCCAGAATACTGGATCCTACGGGGTGTGGCACTCCTCTGTGACGTCAAATGATCGCTTCATGTTAAGAAACACTGACTGGTTATTAGCTTCCCATCAGTCCTGTGCCCAATGTCCTAGAGCATGCAGGGTAAACAGCTGTTACCATGGCTACCACAATGTTTTTGTTTTTTTAAGACTCAGCTGCGTACCTACTTTTTTTTCTATTACAAAGTAGGAAGGTGTGACAGAGTAGGGGGACCAGTGGTGAAACATGCAGTTTATGTTACTGCGCAGATGATGTCAGGAGCTGAGGTCAAATAACGTTTTTAGTCCAGTCAGCACAAGGTTGTTCATGTTCAGTGTTGTCTGTTTTATTTGAGGTCAAAGGAGACAAAGACAGCTGTAGTGTAATGATTGAACTTCAGCTATAAATGTCAGAATTCCTCATTTTGTATAATTTCTGTATTATTAGTTTGGTCTTCTGCTAGCTGTAACAGTTTGACATGTAATACCTACGATAACAGAAACTATTTTTGGATAACAATGAAGATGACAGGTTTTCGTTTTTTCCATACAATTATGTCAAATATGAAAAGGATTAATCTTTTTATCCACCGTATTGAGTGTACTTACCCTGGTTACGTCTATTCCTGCTTTTAATTTTCAAACTGAAATGTTTGCCTCTTAAAATGGAAACAGCAGTGTGAAACCGTGCTGCTTCACTGAATGATTCAACTTTGGCCCAGATAAGTCTAGACATATTATATCTGTCCATCTGCTCACCAGGAGTATTGCCCAATGTCAAGTATGTACCATGTTCCTAAGGGCAAAATCATGTTGAACCATAGTGGACCGTTTCTAGGTGGGAGCCACATATTTGATTGGTGTGATGCAACAGCCTCACCACAGACCAGTTTAGGTTCATAAAGACGATCAATCCAGTGTGCAGGGATATTTTCACCATCCTGTGCACTTCATAGGACACTCCTGTCATGTATTATATAATTTTTAAAGAACCAGGGCCAATAATAGCACTCAGTAGAACTGAAATACATAGAAATTTTAATGAAGTTTTTACAAAAAACAATAGCGTCATCAAAACATCAAAACACTTTTTTGGTAGTATTTTCTTTTGTTACAAAACCACCATACCATACGCACTCTAAAGCTACCCTGTACACAGATCAGACTTGGGTTTCCCAAATTATAATCTTGACACTAAAATCATCTTTATCCCTTTGCTATCCAGTAGTTTGACTCTAACCTGACTTTTAAAACTGTATGTCTCTGATGTGATCCTGTCTGTCTTGTCTGAACAGCAACAAACACCTGATTTTCTATTTTCAGCAGGCATTGACAAATCTGACGTATGCCATAAATACTAATATTGTTAGTTTTGTGAAAACAGTCAATGAAGACAAGATGATTTAAGTGCAAAGACAGCTGTGGTGAAACTTGGCCCTGCATGAATATCACAATATATTCATAGATGATTTTTTTAATGCTTTTTCCTTGTATAGGCCATCTGTAAAATACATCCAAGACTTCGTGCTTCTAACAAGGTTGAAGAGTTATGTACACATATGTGTGTCTCCTTGTTGGCTGGCTGTTTTTTTAAAAACAGGACCAGCTTCTCCTTTGCAACAGTGGTCATGCAGTTTTCTTTTGTAACATCTGTCCTTAGCTTTTGTTCTGATATCAGATATCAGATATTTTGTGGCCTTTTGTATCACTTTTATTTAAGTTGGGGACACGCAAACTTCCTTATATCCACAACACCAGCATGTCTTTAATATAATACCAGTGTTCACTCTCAAGACGCCTTGATGTTTTTGTTGCCACGCTCTTGGCTTCCCTTCTTCTCACTGTACAGTACATCGTTTGAAATCCAAAATGTACTGTTACATGAACAGAATGCTAAAGGCCTCCAATAACTGAGTCAGAATATTAATTTAGACCATTTCAGATTCTCCTCTCTGACTGAACTTGTGCCACTGTGGCTTTTCTAAATCCAACATTCAAATGACATTATATTTCTGGGGTTATTGCCTACTTGCTGTACATGCTACACTTACAGTTACATAAGTGACAAAATGTATATTACAGCTGTGGCATAGGTAACTTGCAATGCAACAGATTTTTATCTACCTCACAGCGCAGATCTGATTCCTTCGTGCATCACACTTTGTCTCGGTTACAACAGCATTGAGGACATCTGTTCTTTGTGCCTGTGTAAAGTCCAGCATTATCTGAACCAGTCTTACGGCATTACATTCCCTTGGGACAGTGAGCGGGTCATCTCTGTGTGCACAAAGTAGGTCTTGAGCTCTCCTTTGCCCTTGACGTTGATAATGCCTCTACAAGAGCACATGTAGCCCAGGGTCAGAAGGATGCGACTCGTCTCCTCCGTCACCTACAGGGAGAACCAGATGGGTAACGTCCACTTTGCTTATCTCACACGACTGGATTAAATTCCTGCTGGCAAACATACTCAGCTCTTCAAATGAATACACTTCCAACAGCTGAGGAAAATTCAAGTAACAAGCTCTTGAATACTTGGCATGCTGCTCTGCATCACCAGACCTCTATTGTATTTTAGCAGACTGAATTAAGATTTAAGTTGGATATGAAGTACGTGTCTAAACCCTAAACTTTACATTAATTTCACACAAGATTGCAAAAATGTGTGTCAAGTAGAGCTGCAGTCACAGCTGCCTCCAATGTACTTTTAAAAAATCCTATTATTTAATGTTGTCAAAGGGCACATCAGTCATCATAGCTTCTGCATTAAATTCAATTTGTATATTAAAAACTGTAAATTAAAAGAGTAGCCTAGTGCAGTTTCCAGAAAACAAAGTACTTCAAGCTGGGATTTAAAATTAGGAAACATCAATAAAATCAAGACAGGACGTGAAATATCTGTGCACTACCTCGGAATAACTGCAGTTGAAAGCAGTTGGCTCTATCAAATGTGTACAGGCTGTGAAGTATAATACAGTCCTTTGATGACTGAATGAGAGCCACAGCCACATGCCATGCAGGTGAAAAACCATTACGTCTTATCAGCGCTGAGGTGAGGTGCGACGATAAGATTTAAAGGAGTCACATGACGTTGAGACGTCTTTGCTGCCACAAACAACACAGGCAGAGGGGATGGGGAGTGTCATCTTTTAAACGTCTACATACACAATGTGATGTTGGACATGTACAAAGAATGAGAGGTTTATTCTTGAACGCATCACAGAAGATGGTCATGGCTGGAGTTATTCTGTATTTGTTATCTTCGACCAATGCTGTGCTAAAAAAACAACAGTGGGCTTTTCATAGGATGTGTTTACAGTAAGAAACATGCAGAATATCACTGGACATATCCCTTAATTACCTGTATTTTTCCCAGGACTCCAGTGCTGTCCATTCGGCTGGCTACATTCACTGTGTTCCCCCAGATATCATATTGTGGTTTTTGGGCTCCAATGACTCCAGCTATCACTGGACCATGGTTGATACCTGACAAAGGACACCGAACAATCCGTGAACATTTCCGCTGTATCTGTACCAGATGTACTCAGTTACTACATTGTTACATTTATGTTTTTTAATCTGAATGGGAAATTACAGAACACAGGACACATTTTAAGACTTAAGGTAAGGTAACTGCATCAGGAAACAACAAGCACGTTGTATTACACATTGTCACACTTGAAAAATGTTGTTGGAAATGTATAAAAAAATCAATTTTTGACACAACTGATTAATTATTGAGTGCAGCCGGAGAGCAGCTCCAAAACGGTAAGAGTAAGAGACCTGCAGCTTTCAGAATAAATAAAAGCTTTTCACAAGATTTCATCAGAACATTAAATAAGTGGGGAAAGCTAAATGTAGCTGAACTCGTAATCCCCGACACTCTCAGCACCTCTGCTAAGCAGGTTCTGGAGCTTTTTACAGCACTGAGATGACACTGGGCCTCTATTCACTCTTGCTTCTGAGTCAATCTACACAAGTGCGTAGGCAGCAAACACAGGCGCCCGGCCAGAGTTTTGGGCCGGTCCCGGTGGGTGGGGTCTTGTATCTGTCTCTCTGATGGTAGCGTTTTTAGGCCTGTCTGGAAGCAGCAGGGATGTACAGTCGCACACTGCTGAGTTAATGGAGAATCCCATGCTGCGATCTTCAAACACAGGTTGAAGGTATCGAACTCTGAAGTCCGACCACACGGAGAGAGCTGGGACCTGCCTGCCTGCTTTCCTCCTGAATTCTCCCTCTGC
Source organism: Lepomis gibbosus (assembly GCA_029875015.1). Taxonomy (NCBI): domain Eukaryota; kingdom Metazoa; phylum Chordata; class Actinopteri; order Centrarchiformes; family Centrarchidae; genus Lepomis; species Lepomis gibbosus. The sequence continues at coordinate 33,828 of JAPMOB010224920.1, read as the reverse complement.
TCTTTAGTGAGTCTCTCTGTGCTGCCATGTTGCCAAGACTATACCTGTGTCTTGCTGCGAACATCAGTTTATTTGGTTATTATTTGGACATGTACGCTTCTCTCTCTGTTTCTATAAAGATAATGAAATTACCCCCATAGCATAATGGTGCCCTAAAATAGAAAAAAATGTTATGCATAAAGGCTACAAGTCCATAAAGAACTTATCAATGGAGCATACTGGTACAGTCTATGCTAATTGTTTTAAGTAAAAGTCCAGTTTTGAGGGAGTGATTCAAAGCATAATAAGACATGGTCTCTGCCAATACAAGATCAAGTCTGTAAGGGTTGCCACTCTCACCCAACAGCAGGGATATTGCCGCATACTCATATTTCATCTAATTTATCTGCTGCATTTTGATGTCAGATGACAACAAAGTCGCTTCCCTGCTGCTGAATTCTATTATATTTAAAGCACTTTTTCCATGCTCACTATGTGCTCAGCATCTTTGACAAACCACCAGATAAAGTGATGATGAACTCACGGTGCAGTGACTTTTTGAAAATGCAACAGGTGAAAAGCAGTTAAACTATGGGTAAGACGTTTCTCAGAAAAGATGTTGAACTCTCACGGCACTTTTAAATGTTGCTTTCATGTGTAACTCACCAACTCTGAGTTTGAAGTCATTGAAGGAGTGTTTGTTGATAACATCCAGCTTCCCCACCAAGGCAAATGCAAACTCTAACATGGTCCCTATGTGCATGTACTGCCTGTCATGCTCCTGTGTAAAACAGTGAGGAACAGAACCAGTAACACATTCATTTCTAGTTAAATGTGATTTTGCTGCAGTTGCACAAAGTTCTGAGAGGTGATGTCAAAGGCTTGCAGAATGGGGTTTGAAAATAACAAAAATTACTATGTGTGATTTTAATGTGTGTGTGTGTGTGTGTGTGTGTGTGTGTGTGTGTGTGTGATGAGCCTACCTGTGATGTGTATTCAGGCCCAGGTGATGCATTCAGCCCAGTGGCAGCCATGTAAGTGCTGCCAATGGTCTTGATCTTTTCCACACCACTGAATTTAGGTTTGGATAGCAGCTGCACACACAAATGCAATCACAGTCCACACAACAGCTAAAACAAATGAAAAGTGATAGCTTGTGCTAACATTTTTTTAGAGGACGCACGTGCAGCCATGTGCATATATGTATAAAATATCTTTTTTATGCAGTGAGTTATACAGTTTCCTCTCTGTCTGCCTGCCGCTGAAAACCTCCCAGAAAAGGCAGATAGAGATTGTAGCTTGCACATAAGATGCATAGTTCAATGTCCAATTACATAGTGCAAGAAAATCACAGAAACCTGCTGGAGGAGATGCACCCCTCTTTGTGTCTAGCATTCATGGTCCATGCATGTGATGCTGTGAAGTTTGGGAGGGTTATTTACCTCATCAAAATCAGCAATGATCTCGTTGAGGAGCCTGAGGCACTCTAACCCTTCTTTGTTGACATCAGATTCGGTGTAGAACTCTTTAAAGTCTGGGATGGAGGCGAACATGACACACACCAGGTCATAGGACTGGTGATACAGATCCTGTATGACAAAAAGCAGAGGACAAAAGACAGACATTAGCTTGGACAGCTGAAAAACAGTGGTCTAAAATTGATGAACCACAGACTTCTTAACATGGATTAAATGCAGATGAAACGATTCTGGTGTATTATTTCAAGCTAAGCACGATGAATCAAATCTCTGATTTGAATCAGACGAGTGTGTTTAAGCTAAAAATTACTTGACAGCATTCTCAGACTTCGGTGGGAAAACAGAGGCAGGCAAAAGAAGCGATAAACCACTGCAAAGAAAATCAAAGTAGGAAAATCAACCAAACCACCATCTAAATAGCAGTGAATCTAAGATCCATTACACAAGCAACTTGCTCCTGAATCCTGTTCAAGTGCAGGAATAGAGTAGTCTGCTGACCCTTCATTCAGATTTCTTTTTTTTTTTAGCAAAAGCAGTATCCCCCATTTTAAACTACCATGACCTCCAGGGTGCCACGTCCTCTAAACTTTCTACTATGTAAAACTTTACTTTTCACAGTTGACACTGTGAGAAGCACTCAGGGGATATAACAGCATTTATAATGATAAATCTCACAGGCAAGTCAGCAAATTCATCTAGTCTGTGTCTCCCAATGTTTTGTCATCACTGTAGGTAATTAATCATTCCTATACTACATTACAGGAGCCAGTTCCATTTAAAAAGTTTTCATTTTGAACAAAGCACTACCTGAAATTTCAAACTCTCTTGAAAATGACCAATTACCAAAGTCAAAGTTCTTTCCATTCACCACAAATCACTTTTTAATGTACTTTTAGAACCTTATTTCACTATTGTACATTTCTGGCATAAACTCTTATGAATGTATGAATTATACTCATTGGCTATTGTCTTATAATATTAATACCATTCTGATTTTTAAGTAGATAAGTAAGTAGATAGTAAAAAAAAATCAACATAATTAGTACCAAATAAATAAATCATGAACCTAATTCAGATCTATTGTATTTACTTGAAACATGAATTATCTTGAAGGTAAGCTGCTTTCTACAATGCCTCATCAGAGCTAATGAATAAATGTAATGGATCTTGGAATTTAGCCAGTAGCACTGCAAGACCTACGTGAAACCACAATGCATCAGTCCTGCAGCCATTTGTCAAAACAGAACTTACACCATCCTTCATATCTCTAATAATGAGAGACATAATAAATGCCTACCTCATTCTTCCAGTTGCGCGCCAGGAAATGTTCTGCAACGTGCGCGGGTAGGACATTCTCCAACAAAACCCGGTTGAGGTTCTCCATCGTTTCAATCTCCTCGCACTCCTTCTTGAACTTGTTCTTCCACAGAAAGTCTAACCTACAGTAATATTCATTCTGTTACAAGAGGACACAGAGGTGAAGAGACTGAAGGTACAGCTGTACAGCTTGCTTCCATTAAGTCACAGAGAAAAATAGACACAATAGAAGTGTGGACTTCACCAAGGCTTACAGAAAAGAAAATGTGACGTTGAAAAGAACGAGCTACACCTTTGTCCCACATGTAACTTCCATCAAGAAAGACAGAAATACTGTGATGGACACCGCCTTTGTTAAATCACATAAATGAAAAGCTACAAAAACATGATTACTTTACCAGCATTACTTTAACAAGACTTTTCAAAGAACACAGCATAAGGCAATCCTAGGGCTGAATAATTTGAAGAAAAAATATAATTCTGATTTATCTGCCACATAATGTGATTATTATTTATATTATTAGATTTTTGCATATTGAAGCTTTGTTCAATATTCACTGCCTGTCTATTTTTCACTGAAGCCACGTAAAGCAGCACAGAGAGATGAACCAGGCAGGTAGTCAGACACAGAAGGGGCTCACAGAGAGCTGTTATCTGTAGTGGAAGCTAAACGCTCCGCTTCTGAAACACTTCAGTGTGAGTTGACACCAGACAAAACTGCAACACAGCCACTGCCTGTGTGGTTCGGCTGGTGCCATTATCCCACGTTTTCCTCTAGTTTCGTTTGTTGTCATAAAAGGACGAAATGGAATAAGTTTGTAACTGCACAAGCGTTTAAAACGGGTCAGATGCGCTGTATAATTAACCTACATTTTAATTGTGTGTTCACGATTAGCTAATTGCGTTCTTTCAAATCGCAATTTTGATTTTAAAACGATTAATCGTTCAGCCCCAGGCAATCCAGAGAAAAATGTTTCAGGGAAGGTGAGGAATGACTTTCTTCAGTGAGAATATTGTGGGTACAATTTGTAACGTGACATTTCCTTTTCCTCCATATTATGTGAAGAGCTCACAGCTCAGGTGCTCTATGATGATGACTCTTATCAAATCAGTTCGCCATGCGCTGCTCAGGACAGGCTTAAATAAAGATGCATCAACCAAAGGAGAAACATGTCTATAAAATGATCCGATGGAAGAATGATCAAGCAGAGACAGTGTTATGATTTGATATTAGAAATACAATTACTTGCTACAGTCAGAGACAGACAGAGGGGGAGGGTGGCACAAAGACAAAGTGTGTGTGAGGCTGAGCAGATATTAATAAATGGCATCTGTTATTTTTTGCTGTACAGATGGTTGCACCTGGCGCCTTTTCATTGAGCTGGGGGACATCAGCAATTTGTCTTTTGCAAATATCCACTCAAACTCACTCTACTTAATATTCATCCCTAGATCTGTGGCTCGATATCAAAATCCAGCAGCACTTACTGCAGGAAGCATATTACAAGTTCCCACGGGGATTTATAGTGTCTCAACAGTTGTGCAAAATAACCATTTTTTATCTATTTAAATCACACAAAATAATGCATTCAGCACAATGTACTGTGTCCACACTTGAAATGGCCAATTATTTTAGTAGAATGAGTTTAGCGGTGGCATAACTGGTGGTGCTTTTGTTTACACCTGCATTTCCACTCATGTAGTCAGTATGCTTTTTGTGGACAGAGATCAGTCCCTCACAGAGGGAAAAACAGTGTGCAGCAACCATGCTGTTATTTCCAGAGTAGGGCCCAGGGGATCAGCTGCATCCCATTTAATGATAAGCTCTGATATAAAACAGTGTTCTGAAAAATAGTGTATAAAATAGTGTTCTGCCCATGTCTCCTCTCACTGACAGAGAGAGGATGGACACTTCAAGTTTATTTCCATACCTACCATACAACTAAAGTATGTATGCACACAGTCACACATTGCATATACTATATTGCCACAACGTACTGTGTTATCTAATGTATGTTACCATTAGCTTAGAGTAAAAATGTGCATATATGTGTAATCAAAATGTACAGAGTGTGATGCTGCGTTGATTACTGTTACTTTAAATACATGCAGTTGATCTTGCTAGCTAAGACTGTACCATAGCTCCAGAGCTCAGTGGTGCCCCAGTTCTGATTCACTCCCAAGCACACTAAGTACCCTGCAGTGTAGCATAACCCCAAAATAGCTGGACTAAGAAGAACACTACTCTCCACAGCGGTCAGTATCTGGTCCCTGCAGCTCCTAGCTCGTAAAGCTCAAAAGGCCACGTGAGTAGCTTCAGACTTGGCACATGTAAATCGTTGCCCAGAGTGGCTGAAGGGAGGCCAGACAAAATCGTCTCATGACGCCTCTCATGCACAGTGTGGCACAGCTGCAAAAAAGCTTTGCAGTCTCTACTGTCTTTTTCAGCTGTGCAAGAGTCCATCTAGAAGCCCTCCCCCCTGTTCTGAGGCAATAAAGGTATATAGTAAGAGATCGATACAGCACTGTCAGGAGTCAGATTTTGTCAGTATCTAAAGCTAGATCTAGTTGCACAAAAGAAAAATACATAGCGAGAATCCCAATGACCCGGGTGCAATCCCAAGTTGCATTGCTTCTTGTGAAGCCAGGCATTACATTAAACTCAATCATGTTCATGCCTGGGAGACCGTTAAGGGTCTAAGTGGAATACCTCACCAGGATGGATGTAAGAGATATGTAGACGATGCAGCATGAGCTTGGCAGTGACAAAGACCATTGTACATAGGAAAATAGCCACTCCACATTGAGAGAAAACCAGAACAAATAAACAACTTCAAGAATGTGCACAGTAGGTACACCAGCAACAACAGCAAATACACGATGGGGGAGGAAAGAGTGCAATGGTAATGTTGATGTAAGAGCAAAGCTGCAGAGGGGAGAGTGTGCAAAAGGCAGACAATAACGTCAATCAAACCATTACAGTGTGGACTTACCTGTCTGGCAAGCACAAGCAGAGTGATGAAGAAGATAAAGAGGGAGATAGAGCCCATAGTCTTCAGGTCTTTGAGAACACCGGGCCTTGAATGACAGAGAAAAAGATGAATGTGTTTGTGTGTGAAGAAAGACAGAGAAGACAAAAAAAGGTAAAGACGGAGATAAAGAGTGAAATGTACAACCCCCCCCCCGACCTCCAAAAAAATGAAAAGATAAAAGCCAAGAAGGGGATGACAAAGTAAAAGAACGAGGGATGCGAGTAAGAACATTTAATTAAAAATTCAGATTGCAATCAGTAGCCTGTGACATGTCACACAAGTAGTTAGCAGACCATTTTATTCCCAGCTGTCACTCGGTTAAGACTGTCACTTCTGCTCTTGCTGTGACAAGAGCTTGTTTACTATTTACATTCCGGTGGCTGAGCTTCCCTGCCGGGGTGCGTTTACAAGAAACATTTTCCAAGATGCAATAAACACTAAGACAGTGTTCACGATCTGCAAGGATTCAGCACTATAAATACACGGCAAGCTCTTGTGTTTCCACCATCGTAACCCAAAAATTTGGACACCTGTCCAGGGCAGAATTAGGACACCAAGCTACAGCTATTGTTAAAAAGGCACTTATTAGATCATTTAAATCTGCATTGAAGCTAATTTTTCCACACAGCACTCAAGTCTGGCAGTCCCTTTTAAAGTTCAGAATGTGAAAAGACTCAAACAGGACTCTTGCATCCTAATTTCTGCAAGCACATTTAGCATATTAATGGACCCTTACTCTTATCTAGGGCAGAGCTCAGCGGACAACAGTGCAAACAGCCTGCGAGTTCTGCACTCGCTTGGTTCATTATAGAATCAATTCTCTATACACAATAAATGGCAATTACTGAGGACAGTCCGTTTCACATGAAGATAAATCAGAGTTGATAAACACACAAACGGGATGCACGATTTCATTTGTTTCTGATGGAAACTCTTAATAATAACAATACTTAATAGACTCTTTTTGGAGTTTGTCTACTGACAAAACATTAGTAACGGTCGCTGTGGGCTCCAAAAAGTTTTGTTTTGAATATTACATCCAAAAGACTTTTATTTGCAAGTAGGGCTTCCAGCAATGAATCAGAAAATGTAATTTTCGAGGTAAAACCACAATGGGTTCTGTCATAATGTACAAAGACTTATTCCATTATTGCCTGTCTATGTAGCTCCAGGATTTGTCTGTACATATTGTCATCACTACAGACTCTCTTGGATGCTCTGTTTAGGGAGACTTAATATTTTTTAGACTAGGATTTTCCCTGTTTTACCAAATGTCAGAGGAGCATGATTAAAATGCTGTTTCTGTCTATCCAGTACAGAGACAGTACAGAGAAGTTAGACTAGAGTTACTAACGACAGCAGCCTCATTCTGTGAAAAGTGAAAATATGTCCATTCCAAAAACTATAAATCTATCTCATGTACACTCATGTACGTGTTATCTATAGTTAACATGTGTAGAAACAGAAACCAGATATTGTAGCTTTAAAAGCAGTTGGGCTGTGGGGTTGTTAATTGAACTCTGGGGGCAGTAACAGCATGCAGCATCTTAGTAATTCTCACGCTGACAGCAGGGAGGCCAGGTTTGCACACTGATGATGTAACTCTACTGTCAGGAAAATCATTTGATTCATTTACTTTATAAAACAGTCAATTTTCTTTACACCAAATGCCTTATAAAAAGGCATGGACTTCAGGTGTGGTATATTTCAGGCACATGATTGAAAACAGCTAATACTGTAACCTGTTGTACTATTCCTAGATATCTGTGACTTCAGCTATACACTGACACATCTCAGGACATTGTGTAAAAATGTAGGGGTTAATGTGTATTTGTTACAATAGTAGAGGCAGTATCCAGCATTAGCCAACGCTGTAAGACTCCAAACTCCCAGCCTTACATCAACGTCTTGTTTCATTAAACTCCCTATTTCCATTGAGAAGTTTTTCCAGCAGCCCAACTCTCCGTGGTATATTGTTGTCAAATCACCTCACAAATCACAAAACCCCATTGATCACATATGCCCTGAGGACTGCTCTCTATCGAGCGTATGTCACTACTTGGCCTTCTTGCACTCGTCTTCACATGTGATGTGTAACAGACTTCTCTCTTACAGTGTCTCCAAGAAACTGGTTCTATTCCTTATTACCTCATTATGCTGGTCATTCTTATTAATTAGCTAATTTCAATAGCTGTTGGCAACATAGAAGGTGGCTGTGGGAATGTGGTGTGAAATACAAAATTAAGTCAATACACTAAGGGGAGCGCAGTTGGGTCAATGTGGGTGAATGACAGTAGCATGTCAGGAACATATTCATGGGAACTAATGACAAAAAACGACTTTTGGTTCAAGCTTAATCGTACATCTGATTTAGCATCTTGTACTTGCCAACTAGTGTATTTCAGATGAAATACTTGCCTACTAAGATTTAGGATGTTGCTTACTAGTTATTCTGATTTTAATTGGTGTTTCCTACTGTTAACAAATATGTAAGATATAAGATGCTTGGCAGAAAAGTATCTGCGGCTGTTTGCGATCATTACCACAAACGTAAATATTTTAGCTTAAAGTCCAACTATAATCACATTCAGTTATCCCTTTCTGTAGTCAATACAATGTCAACATGCTTTTTTTTATCATTAAAAGGAAGGAAAAATGTCTGTGGGGAAATATCAGAAAGGCTTCTTCTCATCTCAGCCCAATGGAGGGGCACATCAGTGTCTGTGTTTGATTGACAGCAACTGGCAGGCTGCCAGAGCGATGGTGTTACACTTTAGGGAACTGAGGAGACAAAGTAAACAAATCTGCGTGTCGTGGGCAGACAGCGTGTTGTTAGTGGTATCGAAGAGTATGGATCACACCAACCGCCACAGTCTACGTTTACCTGCTGTTTAATGTGTTGCAGTTGAGCAGCTGATTAGCTATCTAGCCTACACATTGACGTTAGCAGTGAAGTTTTCCCTCAGTAAATGTTTGTTTGGTGATTTGTTCAAAAAACTGAGGTGCAGCTGACAAGATGTGTGTTCATGTTTGGAACTTAGATAAGAAGGAAAGTTTAGCAGGAAAGCAAATGTGATCGTTGTTCAGAGTCTGTGGCTCTTGTGTTTTGTAGTCGCTGTCTGGCTCAGTGTGACCATCTGCTCTTCCAGACTATAGTGTATTAAAATAAAAAATCCATCTACTTAGGTTCCATTGTAAAACTAGTGGGCACCACCAAAAAATATAAAACATAAATATCTCCCTTTTGGTTTCTGATTTTTTTCTCAAAGGAGAACACAAAATTGTGATTTACAAAACACATCTGCAGGAGCAGATATAAATGTAATTAAATTTCAGATGGACTGTCAATTTAAAATAATAGTTGATAGTATATTTACTTATACTTACTAAAGATAAAATACAGCAAGACGCAGTAAAATAAAAATAGCCATATTGCTATATTGCAAATAGCCGTTATTAAATCTGAATCATTATGGAGACTTGTACATGACTTGGAATGTAACTCTCACACTTGAAACATCCTAAGAGCCAACTCTGACTGTAACTAACACGGGCCTGCATTCTCTGGCAATTATTTCAGTTACACAAACCTGATCATCATTCAGTACAGGCTCTGACATGCCACTGACATTTCATTGACCTTATAGAAAATAAGTGCTCTCTCTTTCCACTAAAGCTGTAGGGAAAACACAGACAGTGCATTTATGGGATTATGAACAGTTTGCTCTGTAGTTTAATCGGTCTAATCAGATACACATTGTCACAATTTGCTTCTATTGCAAGCAACACCTTTCAAAGACCTCCCTATATGTAAAGGTAGAAGTGAGGGGTCTGAAAAATTATGCCATGAGGTAACATGTTAAGACAAGGTCTATTGATTTCTACCAAACAGTACCAAAAATCACCTAAATCGACGGTTTCTAGCAAATCATTTAATGGTTTACATTTAGTGTATATTTATCTTAATAGTAACTACTAGTATAGTAGTAACTAACTAATAGCTAGCCTGATCTTTGCTGTCACCAGGTTGTTAAAAAAAAGAGGACAAAGACTTTTTTTATTAGCTGGCAGGATTTCCTTAAATATTGATTTAATATGTATCTGACACATTAAAATATAACCGCTGTAGACAAATACATTTGCCGCATCTTTTCTTCATCAGCTCCGTTATCCAAATACTGGAGTTCCTGGTTCAAAACTATTAAATGGATAAGCAGAATTTACTGTAACTAAATACTCAGTTCGGTGAAATTAAATTATGCTGGGATTGGACCCCCAATACAGATCCTTACGATCAGCTCGGAATATCCCTAGTTGTGTTTGTGAAGCAGGACTGTAGAAATTATCAGCTGTTTTTTGTTCCTCATCAGGTCTAAGAATGTAAATTCCATTTCAGGCAAAAGTACACTTACACAAAAGTACACACAGCCTGTATTCTTTCTGCCGCCACAACTCCTGCTGCATTCACCTTACAGTCAGCTGCACCAAGCTAATGGGTAGCTGGTGTAAACTGCATGTTTTATCTAGTTTCCAACCCCCAGCTGGAGGCACTTTGACTAGAAAGTGGTTTAAAGAAAATTAGGTTGTGGAGAAGATAGTGACATTGAGGGAAGCCAGTTTAAGTGGTTCTGGCACCTGCAAAGGATGCCCCCTGGGTGTGTTCATTTAGAGCTGTCCTTGACTAAACTGACTAGAGGAAGACCTTGAGGTAGATCTTCCTTCTGTTCTTTTACCTTCCCATATTCTATCCCTTCATATCACTACTTCCCCTCAGAATCCCACAAGTTTCATATCTGATGACCACTAAGGCTAACAGGCCCTCTTTACCCACCCCAACTCTCTATATTCCACTTTCACGCTCTCTTGAAAAGTATCTGTTGGTCACCGTGAACTTACCTGTCCAGGCTTTCAGTCTTGTACAGAAATCTGCTATATTCATCCAGAAGAGAGGCATGTGTTTGTAGAATAATGATGTTGTAAACCACCACAGCTGTCAACATGATGATCATCTTCAGCTCGTAGTTTATCCTCAGGAATACCGAGCAAGAGATGAGGCCCAGTATGCAACTGTAAATTAAATACTACACAGACAGAAAAAGATGATTAATTTAAAAGTTATCAAAGACAATATTATCAGTATAGATAATCATGATAGTGTTTATCTTCACTTACAGGAAGGTAGAAATTGTTTTTGTCTGTGAAGGAGATTAGTTGTCCATTAGGGTAAAACAGTGTTTCGTTGGATGAATTGTAAACAGGAACGGGAGGCAACAAATTGTCTTCTAAAAAGAACTGGAAAAACAAAAAAAACATATAGTCAACAGAAATTAAGGATTTGTCTCATCTTTCCACAGAAAACAAACCAGTCAATTCACATGTAAATTACATTCACACCTTCCCTGTCTGCTTGCCTTGCACGTCAGTATGTGAAAAGACAAACTAGTCTACTATGTAGTACAATCCTTACTGGAAGAAACCAGAGTCTTGTAAGATAAGAGGCCAATAGTGACAACCATTCAATAATGTCCTTTAAAGTGAAACCTGCAGGATAAGACGAGGATTGGCTGCCCCACTGAGCAAAGCCAAGTTAATGTGGTTCATCCGCCTAGAGCAACTGACCCACGTCAGGCGCAAAACAAGATTATAATCTCTGGAATCGATTTGTGTGCAGGTCTAAACCAGGGTCCTGACACCATGCTTTATCACGCAACTTCCCCACAAGCCTTGGGCTGCTATTTCACCTTTAACCAAGCCCTTTGGTTTGACTCACTTTTTCTCTCTACAGAACTAAACAATCATTTTTCTGTAGTTGATTGTGTGCTGAAATAGCCACTTTGTTTGAAGCTTAATAAACTACATATATTAAAAGCACAGAGATAAATACTATATTAAAATGCTTGTGCATTTTGTGCTGACCATGATGACTAATACGTATTCACCGCTGAGGCACCTCATCCTTTCTTACTGTTGCAAGAAATAAGATGAAGATTTCAGTTCTTCGTAAATTAAGTAAACTCATTAAGACACCAGTATTAATGTAGTTTTTTATGTATATGATACAAAATATCTTAAAATCCCTGGTTCCAGTTTATCACTATTGGCCAATGTATTCATGTTATTTGTATGACAACATGTTGCATTCCATTACCTGCTAATTACACTGCAATTTAAAATAAGGGGAGTGTCATCTGAGAGGATTGTGATCCTTCATTCCTTGTGAAACGTAATTGTTGTTGCCCCTCCCTCACTCCAGTAGCTGCACATAAAAGCTTACCATGTTGAAGACTGCCATTATGAGTATTAGAGCTGTGGTTGTCATGGTGAGAGTGATGCGGGGCCATGGCTTGTTGGCAATAATGACTGATGACCTCAGCAGCCACATCCAAGAAGTGGAGGCACTTTTACTGCAGTGCTGCAGGGACAGGTACACACAACAGCACACAAATATGAGAATGTATGAGTCGAAATAAACAAGGACTTTGGGAGCTGAGATATTAAAGGTCACAGAAACATTTAAACACACAAAGAAGCACAGAGGAACACAAACATGAACTACAGTAATTAAAATAAGTAAATAAAGAACATATGCATATGAATAGACACATATTAATAAATTAATTTATTTCAAGTTATTGTCCTAACATCAACATAAATAATTAAACTATGCATAACGATTTAACAGCACCTATTACTGATTAACTCCTAATTGCCTCAGCAGTGCCAATCAAGTACAAGTGGTCCTAACAACTTCAGCTGCAATATGATTCAAACTACATGTAATAACAGCGCTAGATAAAGATCACTTCAAGTGATCCCATCATGTAAAATGATGTAAGCTAATTTATAGCCTCCATTAAACCATTCACACAGCAAGGATAATTGTCTTAATATTCATTAAAACCAAAGCAAAGACTGGTCGTTAACTAGCTTCCACCTCCTTCACTAATCAAATTACAACTGAGGGCAAAATGTTTATGTTGTTAAGACCAGTGCACACTGTGCAATTATGTACTTCATTTCAACCCGGTAATATCATCTGACGCATTATAGCATTATGATTTTAATATGTTTATTTACTACATTTTCATGGATACAAAAATATCTTTCCAGGCTTTAGCAAATGCTGGATGTGCCTGTTACAGTCAATTATGTTTCCTTTTTGCAGTGCTGCCTTCAGCTGAATGTGTTTCATTGACAGTGAAAGCCCAAGTCATTTGCTTGATCATCTCAGAGCAATATCTAAGCATAACTGGGGCTAAGTGGATGTGGTCTTTGAATAGCTCAGGGATGTACATTACAATACAATAAAGTACGGAATGTGGACTGTATTATGCACCAGTGGGATTACTGAAAATGTGGAGCTAGTGGGACAAACTGAAAATCAGACATTTACTTACATTTTCACCTCTACACCGTTTGAATAATAATATGTATGACTTGAATTTAACATGTCAAGGAGAATTAAAGGACAAAGTAAGATCTGCAAGGGTTGATTTAAATCGAAGATGTCAAGTTACACAGTAATAGGACCGTCAGAATATGCAAGTCAGTTCATCAAATAACTATGTTTGACCTTTCTAAGATACCCACCATCATTCCCTCTGAAGCAGTTTCTGCAAGAAATGCTATGTAGGTCAATAACTTATTTTGTGACTGGGAATGGAAAAACTAAGTACATGCACAGTGAAGCACGCTGATGTTGCTTTGCTGCAACTGTGAAAATTCAACAGACTGGCTGGTTACAGCTGTCTGATTTTCAAATGCTATCTAAAGTTATATTATGGGAGGAAAATATGTATGAATAAATATTTCTTGAATATACAGTCTTACCATCTTTAGCCTTCAAATACCAAATCCAACAGGGATCACAAGATTCATTTTGAAATTACATAGTTCTCATTTATGATCTTAATGGAAAAATCCATTAAAAGATTTTAGACACTGAATGTTTCACATCTCAACTAAAATTTTCATGGATAGCTTGCTTGGCTTTAAATGCTATATCGGAGATTAAGCAGTAATTTCATTGTTAATCTCCTCTTGTGACATTAGGCTGGGACGAAAAAGCTGGATGTGTTCTTGAAATTGAAACACACTCTTTTGCAACACTGTGCCAAGTAAAATACATGCAGTGCATCTTAATTATGGAGTGTAACGTTCCTATTCACAAAAGGATCCATGCACTCCAGGCTGATTGTGAATTATTACACAGCAGACCTAGAATAAGCTGTGATGGTTGTCTGAAAAAAGTAGACAATTACACAAACTGAAGCAAAGCCCCAGCAATGCCAGATGAAGTTGACAAAAGGCAACATGAGGCTTCTTGACTTCAGCTACCAAGTATTGTGGTCTGTTTTTTAGCCTTGGGGAACATCAACAGGAAGCACAGTTAGGAGAGCACAGGAGATTTTCACCTGCAAAGATCAGGTATTAGGTGGAAAGAGATGGATAGGCCAGCGGCTAATGGAATATTATAGCACCGTTAATGTTTAAATAGTCATTTCATTTTCCTTTTCCCTCTCATTCTCTGTCTACCACTTCATCTTCAATTGAAGTTAGGGAAGGCAATTTATTTCAGAAGCATTTTGTTATATTTGTTGGAATTCTCTTTACATCCCAACACCAATCAATAAATCAAATGCCCTGGCACAAAAATGAAAGAAATTCCTTATGTGTGGGCTGTCGCAGGACTGTAATAAGCATGGCCAATCATTTAATTTGGTCTGGGGGAGGGATTTTTTCAATTCAATGCTTTCAAAATCTAACTGCCTCTTGCTCGTTCTCCAACCTTGCCTAACCCAGCTTTAACTATTTAAATATTTACAATTATTTTAAATAGGCAAACATCAGGTAACCTGCACCACATCCATTCAATATTCTCCAGTTCTTGTTAACTCTTACAAATTAGATAACACAGATAAGCCAATGTGTCTACAGGCTATTAATGAGAGAAATTGCAATTCTTTGACTGGGCAATGGCAAAGAAGAACAGTTCAAATGAATTAAGAGCAATCCGCAAACAGTGGTAAAATGTCTGGTATTTGTGTGATTTCTTTTTTCTTCAGATTTTAAAATCGAGCATAGCGTTAGTCCATGCAGGGAAAAAATCAGGTTCAGCTCACAGTCCCAGCTGAATCAGCTGATAGCAGCCAATCTCAAGCCAGCCTATATCAACGGATGCCTCAGCTGATTCCCTCTTTGCATCCATTGCCAAATTTCATACAAGGCACCTTATTTAAGTTGCTTTATCTGGCTTACCCTTGCTGTTTCTTCTGCGAGCTGCCAGCACCAGCCACTGCTCCATCATCCAAAGGACCTTAAGGCTCAGCCACAGCTTGGCAGCCTTGTCTAGCATCCAGTCATCACTCGCCAACATGAACTCCAGAATTCAAGCCCTGGTGTCTGGTTCGGCACCCTCAACAAGTCTGGCTGAATTTAATGTGGCTTCTGGCATATTCAGAAATGTCACTTGTGAAGTTTATCTGCATAAACCTATGCTGGATCCCTATCTACCACTTATTTAAAATGCTTATGCCTGACTACCCTTGCTGCTTCATCTGCAAGCTGCTTTGCAAGCACCCCACATGAGAACAACCAGACTTTCAGTGTCTG
Organism: Lepomis gibbosus; assembly: GCA_029875015.1. Lineage (NCBI taxonomy): Eukaryota > Metazoa > Chordata > Actinopteri > Centrarchiformes > Centrarchidae > Lepomis > Lepomis gibbosus. The sequence goes on along the minus strand of JAPMOB010224920.1, from coordinate 18,410 downwards.
TGCTTTAGCTTGCCTTGCTGCTTGTCATGTAGATTCCCGCCCATGGTAAGGATCCATGGAGGATCAACTGCGTCATAGGACTCTAGGGGCGCCTCCTACTGGCACTTCCATGTAAGCGCATGGACAACTAGGGACGTTTCCCTGGTATAGTTGTTAGGGGATCTTTGCTGCAGCTCTCCAGGACAGGGCGGTCCCAGCCATACTGCCAAACATAACTTACTGCAGATCGCATTTCTAAAGCCCCTTTTCCACTACATGGTACCACCTCAATTCGCCTCTACTCACCTTTTTTTGGTTTTCCATTGTGGAAAAGTTGTACCTGTACATGCTATCAGGTATTTTTTTTCATATCACCTCCGTCAAGGCTCCAAGCAAGCTGAGGCGATACTCATCATTGCACACGCTAGACAGAGGCCAGCAACAGAAAGTTTTATGTTTCACAATTTTAGGTTTGAGTTTTGAGGGGAGAAATCAACTGTGTAGATTTCGAATACTGACAGTTTTACGAAAAGTGATGGCGGAACAAAAATGTGCTTGAAAGTTTTCGGAGTTGTGGAGCTCCGCAAGTGGCAGCGGGGGAAGCCTGTGCTACCCCTCGGGAGGAGCTTGCAAGGTCGGCCAGCCGCCTGCTCACAGAGCCCTCTGGTCCCACAGTCACAGAGACCGCTGCAGCAACAATGGCAGAGGAAAACATAGCTGGAAGGTTTTCATACCGCTTATCTGTCTTTACATTCTGAGTAATGTTCAAACGTTTTAACTTATATCAAGAGACAGCTGTGTGTGGGTTGCTGGAGTGTGTGTCACATTGAACATTACATCGCAGCCATTCTGTGTGGCATTGATATGACGACCAGCTACATTGAGGGGTACAATCTCTCGCTACTATCTGCAATGGAAAACTGAGCACGGCCAAACCGAGTCGAGTTGCGCTGGTACTGGTAATAGAAAACGGCATAAAATTAGTCCTGACTAAATTTTATTTAATTGCAAATTAAACTGATCCACAGACTGACTGACCTGATTGGCAGGCCAGAGTTTGCCAGTTGAATAGGCCTGCCCATGACTATCTTCCAGTGGCTAGATATACAGTAACTCCAGTAGAAATATCTACAGACATACCTGCCCACTCTTTCAAAAGGGCGTGCCAGGGCATTGTTAGCAATTACATCGCTAGACCCATTAAATGTATTACTGACCACCTAAAAATGAACTCTGAATGATTTATAATGCAAACATAGTGTTGCCCAGAAATTAAAGGATAATTATCCCCTGAAGCATGTTCCAAAGCAGAAGTGGGCACAGGCTTCCTTAGGGGCAACAAGGAAATGAAGAACGAGCACCTGTTTCATGCACAGGGTCAGGATTCATTTGAGGAGTCATTGCTCTAAGGTTACACCAGAGTGGCACTTGTAACCTGAGGGGCACTTAGGGTAACAACAAGGGCACTTAAGCCATTAAGCTGATCAGAGGGGCACATGGACCACTCATGTGCTTTGGTTAGAAAAAAATAAGCACACAAATGCACCATTAGAGAGTGGTGATACACTGATTAAATACAAGGTTTAATATAAACGGACACTTCTAACAAAATGTGTAATGTGTAGTTAATGGATTTGCTCACCAGGAAGTGTCCGATGAAACATATGAAGAGGATCAAGGAAAGAATAAGAAAAGCCATTCCAAAGGATATTCCCAGGACAGTTGTCCTGAAAATACAATATGTCATCAATTTCAAGTTTAGCTCATTCAAAGTTTAATGTCATTGTGCAAAAAGCAACGTTTGGTTTAGTAATGTATATTGCATGAGAATAAATATACATGCTTTTGCTCTTACACAAACAGAGTTAAACACTGTGTTAACAATGTTATTCCTATAATAGTTTGAGATCACACATACTTTGGAAGGACGAGAATCTGCACGATAAAAATGCAGAAAAAGATCAAACAGGCGCAGGTGACGTAGTATTTGAAGGCCGGCAAGGTTGTTGCTCTGTACTAAAAGAATAAAAAAACAAGGTCAGGTTTCAAAAAAAGGCTTCTATTATATTGAAGCTACTTCAAAGGCTCCTCAACTGTGCATTCAGAAACCACATGTCTCTGTAAGATTTCAGGGTAAGCCACTTGTAAGCAAAGGAAAATTATGACAACATGTGTTCTGTAATTCTCTTTGAAACTGCTCCTCCAATATATCCACTGAGGGGTGAATGATGCCAATTTACTTGTACTGCCTCTTACCTCCTTCTCCAAGGATTGGTTGTGGAAGAATAACGATATTCTTTGGATGTCCTCGGACTTGAGCCACTGTCTGGAAGCATAAAGATGTAGTTATAGACCAGATAAAAAGGAGAATACAGGCAATGCTCAATGTAAATTAGATGTGTTCATACAAAAAAATTAAGTTTATGTATTTCTTCAATAAGGTTATGAAGAGGCAGGTATTGACTACAATTTCTAATACATTAAGCAGACATGCCATAATTTGCTTTAATGTTCACAATTTCAAAAACGTTTGGCATATACTTTATTTTTTGCCTTACTTTTGTGAATTTATCCCATCAAAGGTCCTGATCATCCTCTCGGTAAGTTCCTCCTCAAACCGTTTCTTCTGAGACTTTGTCCTTTAATGGGTAACAAGAAGAGAAAAAAAGAGAATATATTTTAAGTTCACATAATATTTAGTCAAACACATCAAAGCCTCGAGCAAAAGTCTCTTCTTATTAACTATCTTGTTGTCTCTCTTTGTACTGTAATCCTCCCAAATAAAACTGTGGTGGAGCTGTAAAATGAGCAGCTTGCCTTTCTGATCTCCTCTGGAAGTGATACTGCCCCATAGGCACATCCTAGACACAGAGCAAAAGGAGACAGATGGGTTACAAACTACAGCTGATCTTCCCCATCACCTAAATCCTAACATGTGTAGTAAAAATTTACACACAGCAGTGTTGATCTTCCCATTCTCATTAGTCATGCTGTCTCTGTGGTGCAGGTTGGCAAAGGGCTTGGCTGCTCCCCAGGACTCCAGGTAGCGGGTCATTCTGACTGAGGCTCTCATTTTTGCTCCGTCCATTGTGTGTCTGGAACGGTAATGATGCTGTGGGCTTCGACGCTCCACCTGGACAAAAATGGAAACAGTTACTTTATTGCATTTAATTTAATGTCCAGTAATAATTTTATTGTATGTGACAAATATTCTACAGTACCTTTGGGTTGATGACCAGATAAGTGATGACTCCATGTTCCTTAAGGTAGGGATCCCTTTCTTGTCCATCCCCATCTTCCACCTTATAAGAACCATTCAGGTGCTCCAGTGTCACTGAGGTTATGTGGACTCGCCTGGCAATGAACCAACGAGACACAACTGATGCAGAAAGGTATCACAAAGGAATTGCATCACAATATAATGCAGCATTATCTTATGCAAATGGTAAACATGTGCTTTTGTTTTACCTCCAGTTCACTCACCCTGGTACACCTCCTGCCTCCATATGATTGGCCAGCGTGACATCATGTGACCAAACATCATACTGCCATTTCTGGAGTCCAATCACACCACACAGGACATTCCCAGAATGCACGCCAACACGCATGTTGATGTCAACCCCTGTGGCATCTCGCACTTTCCTGTCAGCCACCAAAAACAACTCTTGCTAATGTGGAGTAACAGAAATGTGTCACCCATGCCAAATGTCTTGTTAGAAAAGAGAGTTAACTGCCTCACTCTGGGACCTTTATGGTGCATGAAGACAGTTGAAACAAGATAAAGAGAGAGATGGAAACCTGCCACAGTCATTTTCATGTTTTCAGTGTAAGCCGCCTAAAGGTGAGATTGAGCCCCTCATACTTACCACCACCAGTTTGATGCAGCTAAATTGGCAATCAAGAAAAAGTCTCTACATGTAAGCTAATGGTTGGCAACTACAGTACTTCTCATCATGTGGGTAGGGTTGCTATAATACATGTAGCTCAAAAAGCACTGTGTTAAATGGCATATTGCACAATCTTTGAAATGCAGGTAGTCAAAAGTAGTACCTAAACTATAATGAGACTCTTGAGAGTCTTCAGGGCGTAGCTGAGTTAACACACATAAGAATCGGCATGAAGCAAATCTTTTGTACTGCGTGAGGCATTTCATTTGAGCATTTAGTTTTCATGTGGTTGTGTTGTGATGACTGAGCCACTGCTGTGCATGTTTCTTCATCATTTGTTTACATCTATTTAACTTCAAGTCATCTATTTTAAGATTTGTTTTTGACATCACCGATGTCCAAGGTCTACCCAATATTAGTAGATCAGAGCTGCGAGATGCTTGTATGATTAACTAAGAAATATTGAACAGTAACAGAGAAGCAAATGTTTCATGAAAAGGGGCTGTCATAGCAGTGAGGTTACGTAACTGGCGCTTACTTGATGGCCTCACACATGTCCAGACCCATTTTCACACAGTTCTTAGCATGGTTCGGCAGAGACTCTGGCAGACCGGACACGCAGTAGTAACAGTCCCCAAGGATTTTGATCCGCATACATTCATTTTCCTGCATATAGAAAAAAAAAAGGTAGAACACAGACTTAGACAAGTTGACAGTACAGGCAGCTTTTTAATTTAATTCATTACATTTTACTTCATTTAAATTCAGAGAAAACCTACCCTCAGATTTTGCCACAGCTACATTGTGTTATGCTCTATTAATGTTAGTGGGAATACGTAAGTGTATATTTTCTATGGTTGGTTTGTCCTTATGTGACTGAACATCATTATAGTATGTTTACAAGTTAAATTGCTGGGGAAAAAATAGGTTAGTACATATTGCTTTGTATCTGCACTGGAAACTAGAAAACTGGAAAAATCTATGTTTGACCAGGTATTTGCAGGAATAATTCAACTTTACCATGAAGCAATAAAACGTGATACCAAAAGCATTTGTGGTAGATATTACCCATCACAAGATCTAACAGTGAGTAAGATGTACTGTATTGGATATGAGTTTTATTGTTTAGCCTCCAATGAAGAAGCAAAATGCACTTTGTGGATGTGTTTACCTTAGCAATTTGATCAAATTTGCCAAACAGCTCATTCAGCATGTGCACCAGCTCTCCAGGTGAGCAGTCACTGGCCAGCCGCGTGAATCCCACTATATCAGCATACAGTATGCTACATATGGGGGGGAAATCATTATACTATTATAAAATGGTTTTATAGGTTTTCCAGGAAAAGCCATGAATATACTTTTAGGCTGCTCTATATGTAACTCTGCAATCTAAGACACGCATACAGTGTGTGTCACATATGTGCCACAGTACAGTACTATTTGGTCATATAAGTGGTAAATATAAATAATACATGCCTGACATTAGTGTGTCTCTGGACATAGAGGTTGTGAAAATTGTTTGTGTTCTCCATCTGGCCAAAGTTTGGGCCCTTCAGTCTCTGGATGATCTCAGCTTTCATCACCCGGGCAATGTGAGCTGGCAGCAGAGACAACAGGAGACGCTCCTGATGGCAGGAGCACAAGGATAGAAGAAGTAGCAGCACAGGGATGGTCAGGAGAATCAAAGGGAAATTATAGAAATAAGAAGATTACTACATTTAAAAAATAATCAACATCTATAAAGAAAAAAAACAATCTAATGCTGCAAAAAGACACCCAACAATTCATTTGTTTTAGCTTGAGAGTATTTGCTCACAAGGATGCCTTGCTTCATCGCCCCAGATAAACCTGCGTTGTCTGTCAGTGGCATGACCCAAAATTAAGCGGGATTAGAAGTAATGCAAAACAAGAACAAGAACTAAGCTTTGACTTTCGTAACAAAACAAGCTTTCACATCAAAAGTTTTTACAAATTAATGGAATCAACTTATAATATCCAGGGAACTTGTCAAAAGTTTTACATTTTCAGCAAATTGATATTTAACTGAATTCAGTCCTAATTTAATTTCTGAAGCATTAACGTTTGATGACAGGAGGGGACACAGAGATGTCACCATCATGAAAGTGTTGAAAGTGATAAGTGAAGGTTAATTGGGCATGACATTCTGTAAGTAATAATGAATATAAAGAAACTGGTTTACAGTGCTCATTATTTCACTGCCAGCCACCAGAAGACAGACTCGACCATTATTCACCTCACAACTTTTGTTTCATTTAGAGGTAGCTTAACCCTCTCTCTCTGTTAACTCTGAGGCTACTGTAGGTATTGCACTAAGTCATCCTGGCCAGTAATTAGCAAATAAAGCCCATCTTAAGGTGAGGAGAATTTCAAAATTTGAGAAAACACTTAATTAAGCCAATGTCACCGCCAACTCGGCAAGTTTTCTGCACCATTGATCCTCTCCCTGCGTCACTGCTGAGGCTCGGGGGTTTCTAAGTGACGGAGAGGTCTGGTTTCGATGGTGGCTGCTAACAAACGCTGCCAGGCCTTTGGGTTTATGATGAATTCACATAGTCTCCTTGGACCACTCATACCAAAAATGTATGCACTCGCTGTACTGCAGGGCACTTCTGATAAAAGCGTGCAGCAAACAGCATATATTATGAGTGCCCGATAGAAATGTGTCTCTGCACAGTTACTGCCATATGTCGCAGGCAGCAGTTAGCACTCCAGGGCTACTGCGAAACTCTCCACCCAAGGCGTTTTTCAGTTTCAGTCATAGAAGTTGTAACACAAGCTGTATTCACCATAACCACCTTCACCCCAAGCCTCTGCTTTCACAACAGCTGGAATCACTCTCATCTGACTGAATATCTACCAAAAAGCTACAACTGCAGCAATTGTTGGTATAAAGCTAGCTATATCCTAGGCTTGCACAGCAGTTAAGTTTAATCATTTTCTTGCAAATGTCCGCACCAGATGGACCTGAGTAGATAGTCCAAAGACTTATTGTAAAAGATTGTCAAAAATTGTAGGTGCAGATATCCTTATATCTTGTTAATCGACCCAGCAGTCACAGGATGGTAAAGAGCTACACTTTTACTACAGATAATTTAACATGTGCAGTAGGCTCCAGGGACTCAAAATAATCATCACACTATCTAAGGTCATTAACAATTAGCACATTCTGTAAAATACAACTCCTGACACAAATCCTCAGTGGATCCTTCTTAAACCACAGGAATCAAGCGCTTACAGCTATTTGCAGACCCAGATGGATACCAAGATATGCACATTTTAGGTAGATTTCTGCAAGTAAGGAAATAAATGGCAAATGCCTGCAGAGTGAATGTTTAACACCATTACGGTAGGATAAGCCATAGATCTACATTAATAAAACAAAACCAAAAGAAATCCCCAAAACAGTTTCACTCAAGTGTAGCATTAACAGGTGGATGAAAAAAGTATTCTATAGAAAACAGGAAAGTGCAGCGAAACCCCTTTTCAATGATCAACATCGGTTAATTGGCTCTGGGTTAAATATCATTACGGCATAATGTTGTTTTAATTTATTTACTTGCCTCACATAGACATTGCTGTTGTGATCAATTATCATCATCATCGCCACACTCTTCTCATTCATCTTACATAATCCTTCCCTCACTTGTAAACATTTCAAGTCCCCATCATTTTCATCATTATTGTAATCAATGCCATCAACACTACTACATTCTACACTCAGTCAACCACTGTCTGCCTGACTCGGACTGGCTATTAAGACTTATTGACCGCTTTACCTGTTGTCTCTTCTCAAACTCCAGTTTAATTGGGGACTTGATGCAGTTGCAGGTGTCCTGATAAGTCTGTTTAAGTGCCAACTCCATCAGATGCTTGTGGTACGCCCCCGCCATGTTGCCACACATGAAAATGATAACATTGGCCAAAATCTGTACGGAAACAGAGGACAGACAAACCTGTTATTAGATAAATGTTAAGACAAAAATTATCTTCAGGTTGAATATATTAACGGGTGACTAGTAATGTGGCATTCATTTGAAAGAGCAGACACAGAGCTGTAAAAGGGAATAAATTCTACTCAATTACTATATGTTGGTTTGTTATGTGAAATGAAACAGGCGGTATCAGAAAGTCCATTAAATCTCCATTGGTCACAGTCTAAAGACAACTGCATGTCTTAGAATGAAGTCAAAGGATCAGGTCATAAAATAGATTCCAAAATGAGAACAGTAAAATGCTTTTGTCATTTTAAGGACTGAGGAAGTATTGGGATTTTGTGACATGGAATCAAAACCTGCAAAGTCAAAAATAAGGAAAATATATGGGATATAAATAGGGTACTAGTCCCTGGCAAAAGAGATCTTTAGTGATGCCGACATCCAGCCCCACATATTTAAGGTCTATGTGGCATTCATAAAAAGCACCGCATAATTCATTTTCTTGTGAATCAGTTGTTTAAAGGAAACAGTTTCCACCCATGGATGACCCCAGAGATTTATAAATACAGTACAGTGGTAAGATAAGGGAATTAGTTGCCCTTTATGCTGCCCCTGCTGAGTTGTTTATTTCCTAGAATAGCATCATGTATTCCCCGCATCAACCTTCCCTCTACAAAGCTAAAGAAAGGAAAAAAAAAACATAAGCAAACCCTGTGTCTAATGATGTTTCTGCACCTCTCGTCTACATAAATAGACTTTCTTTTGCATTAAGGTTCATCGCACGCAAGGAGGCCTGTCTGTTTCTTAATTAGTGTTATTACAGCAAACGCCACATCCCACTACAGGTTCTATTTGACCATGGCATGGCTTAAGTGACAAAGCTTCTGTTAATCATAATGACACTTGTGTAAGCATCACTGCTGCTATAGATCTTCTTAACTACAATATATTTTAACTGACTGTATGTAATGCATAGTCAACATTTCCCCACTCACAGTACTACATCTTTGTTAATAAAGGTAAATACAGAAATATCTAGAAATATCTCTAGAATTGGTGGACTACTTAACATTGTCTGACTAAATAGTTTTAAGGATTTTATCTTAGCAAAGATGTCTCCATATATCATTCATTCAATAGTTTTGTTTTTCAGTGTGTACAAAGCATTCCAGCATCACAGCGCCACAAGCGTTGCTGTATATTCTTAGTCTTGATTTCATCATGTATTCATTGTCAGGCTCTTGACACACTCTTCATTCAACAGATGACAGGAGAATCAATTCTGTCTCGAAGGCACATACTGTATGTGATGCTTACAAACAAATCATGCTGTGTTGTATTTAGTGGCTTACCTTTATGGGACAGATGAATAGAAAAGGCTGACATCCAAGGGCAATCATAAAGATAACAGCAATTGAATTGCATTACTGGAACTAATTTGTCATTATAACATCAGAGAATACAAAACTGTTGTGTTAAATATGACACATAAGCATAAATGCCCACTCCAACCAAAGCTCTTCACTATACCCACAAAGTGCAAATTGTGATCCATCAGAAGTGCAGTCTATTTGGATTATTTTCATTTCAAAACAGTACATTATTTTTTCATTCACATTTCATGCATCCATCATGGCAGCACTTATTATAATAGGATGTGACCCAGTGATGACAGGTGAATGTATGAAGACCTGGGAGACCTTGAGCTCAATATTTTGCAATTTACAGCAAATGGACAATTTAATGGTTCTCTCCCATTGCATTTTTTAAAAAAAGAGTATTTTCTCCCTCTCCTTCCCCATCTTTTATTCCCATTCTCTCTTGTTTGCCTGCCTGTCTCATTCTCACCAATTTCACTTTCACTTGCAGTCTCTGTCTTTCTTTCCAGCATAGTGGTGACCTTATTGTCACACTGGCCATTGCCAATTTGCTCTCTCTCTTTTCTGACATAAATGTGCCCGACAGATTTACATTACAGCACCAGGAGAGCTGTACGAGGAGCCCTTAGCCTTTCGCACAAAGAACAAACATCTCATTTCAACAACAAAACTCAAAAAAAGAAAAGAAAAACAAAACTGTTGCACTTTTCAGCTCACAAAAGCTTATGGGAAAAGTTTAGTTTATATAGTTTATGTACTCTATCAGTCGGCAGTAGACAACCAGGGTAGTACAGCAGTACATTGCGTTCAAAGATTTATATCAAATGTTTTAAAACAGAAAATCTACGTCAGCAGGTGCAAACACATACACACAAACACAAGTACATTATGTTACTATTTTTGAGTTATGATTTTCATAAATGGCAATCTTTGTCTTCTGTCATTGGCAAGGTTCAATAAAAAAAACAACCTATTTTTGTCATACTGCACATTGCTGCAGCACCACTTTTCACCCTGTGTGTTGAATGCTACATTTTAGCTACCGAGTGAAGCATCTCACTTCAATATAGTCTTCGTTTGGAGTTGCCCATGCGCTACCCAGTTAAGGACTACTAGCCGATCAGAAGCAGAGAAGGGCGGGTCCTGAAAAGCCAGTAACCACACCTTTGGTTCAGCTGTACATGGTCGTGAACCAGCTTCGCAAGCTAGACTGGAGCAAGAGTTACAGAGTGGAGGGTTATTAATTAGTAACAAATTGATCTTTCATACTTAACGTTTTAACTATGCACTGTTTCTACATCACAGCAACAACGTTATGTCCATGACTGGCTAACGGCAGACATCTTGTCACTGTGTGTGCTGTGTGTGTTTCTCCACCAGTGTTTTTGAGGGTGTGCCATACTAGCCACTAGGCAAGCATTATGATTATGACGTGTGTTACAAAGTGACGCAGATAGGTTACGGAAGTAAAGGGTGGACTACAATCAAGCTGTAGTTCAGGAGCAGTGTTTTCCTTCTTAAATCTTTATTGCAAAAAGAGAAATAAATTGTAAATGGGACATGAAGAAGTATACAAAACTTTGATTTGTGCAAAATAACATATTGCATATAAATATTTTTATTTTCAAAAATGTAATTTGTGATATGGTTAGAACAGTTAGTTTTCTGTCCACGTTGAGTGAACTGGATGTCTGTTGTTTATATGCTCTGATAATGCTAATCCAACACATCTTTGCAGTAGCGTCTATGTCGCTAAAATCGGAAGAACGACTTCTCAGGAAATTGGAACCACCCAAGGAGCAAGTGAATGCACCATGATTACAATTCACAACCCTCAACCCTAGATGCCACTAAAACTTACAGACTGATCCTTTATGAGTACAGATGTATTCAGTATCCTTTCTGAGAAAACAAAATCTGATTTGTATGTTCAGACACACATACACACACTATTCTAAATAAATATCAGATGAATGTAGTTAAAATAAATACACCAGCAATGTACTTGTCTCTCTTTTATATTTGACAAAAGCAAACAGGGACAGAGGCCATGTGAATACGTATGGTCTGCTGGCTGGGTTTATGTTCACATTTATTCACTGTATTTGGAATAGACATCCCGCTTGCTGTCCACTGAATGTATTATCTCCTCTCTGCACATTTCCAAACACTGAAAGAAGACACACAACCTGAGTTTCTTTTCTTTTTCAAATTAAAAAGTCATTACATTTACAAGCCTGGCTTAGTTCATGACTGTTTATTTTCTATAGAAAGTCTGAACTTTGTGGTACAGAATAGTGTTCAGAGAATAGGGTTCAGACAAGTACACAAAATGACTGAAAGCAGGCACAAGAAGATTCACTGGACCCTTTGTAAGCGGCATTATAAAAGGGTTTTCCACAGCCCATATATTTTATGCAATATTTTATAATCTCACTTTAAACAACTAAAGCATCATCATATTTAAATGAAAATCCATTCAGCTACACATTCATTTTCTTTTTGTGAGCCTGTAAATTAAAAATTTGTTGCACTAGACATCCCAAACCATCAGACCAATTAGGTAGACTGATAACTTAGTCACTGGTTTTAACAAGCAAGTTCACAATGATTGCTTTGCTGCTTCCTGTGGACGGATAAGATTTATATACTTGACATAATGGACTTGGAGTTTATCTTTTTTAGGCAGCAAAAATTGGAGTCTGATCTTTCCAACATCCTGCAAAAAGCATAAACATAACAAATCTATTTTAATATGTTTTGACAAATCACACATCCAGTGGGTCATCAAATCACACAAAAAACAAAGCTACAGTTGTAAACTGTTGCCTTTATGTATAACGTGAACAGATTACATTCAGTTAGACCTGGGGCTGCTCTATTAACTGACAACTGTTGGACAAGACACTGACAGCAATCCAGACCATCTAAAAAGGTCAGCTGTGTGAATCGGCTGGCTGTACAAATCATTCGTACCTCACCAGTACCCAATTATAGATAACAGCGGGGTTAGGTGAGGAGGGCCTCTGAAGGGCTTTGAGCTGGTGATTTCTGGGATTAAGCCCAATACAGGTTATTATGACACTAGGTGTAGAGGAAGACAACTATCTAAGATCAGTGTGAAGCTGTATCTTGTTTTAATAACCTGTTGGCAACAAACATTCAGCCGATGTTCTTTCAAGATCCCTTTTACGGAAATTACCTTGAGTACAAATTAATGCCTATAGCATTGTATATTTACAGTATATTCACTTTTGAAGAGAAATAAAAAATAAAATAAACAATTCTCAAGACAGAAGTGCAGTGGGAAACCTAAATACTGGGTGACATACAAGGCAAACATGTCAATGAAAACATGTGAGCATACAGATCTTGTGTGCTGCCTTCGATATGAAGAAACAGGGTCGGATTTTCTGCAAAATCCATTGGTTTATCTAGGCTGTGAAGTTTAGGCTTGCTCCTGAGCCTCTTGCCTAATGATTCTAAACTGTACACAGGACGATAACACAGCCAGCTCCCACATAGGGATAAAAAACAACAAAAAAGTTTTATGTGCTGAAGCCCATCCGGCCAAACAACAGTCAAATCAACATTGGGTGAAAACACAGTCAACACTGGAAAGGCAGTTGAATCATGGAAAGACCTCCACTTTGTTTTGGATATTAAAAACAACCCAGAGTTGCTTTCATCCTATTGGACAGGTAAACTAACATAACTGCAAAGGTTGAAAATATGAAATAAAGTAAAATATATTGTGATTTTATGTTTTAGTGCTGGCTCAAGTTAGATAACGTTAGCTTGTCGGCTAATGCTGACTAGTTGCTAACGTTATTCGGTGCAAAATACTATAGTTGTATGCCTTGCTACATTACACCAGTATTTTGTCAAAGTGTTGACTTTAGCCGTGTAAGAAATGATGTAATGGTACAAAGCATATGTGGAGCGATGTTTATACTAAGTTAGCCTATAGTGGTGTAAGGCAGGGGCAGCCAACTACTTTAGCATGGATCTGGTGGTGTTTGCTTCGTAACATTCAATTTAGATTTTTTGTCGTTTTACTGATAGTCAAATAGGTACACAGCTCTTCTTCACAGGAGCTTTGACTTACTTGACTCACATTATATACAATAATGCAACATAATGGTGCAGGACAACAACACAGTGGAAGATACGTTCAATAACTTACAGCAAAGGTACTTACTACCGTCAGTCCTTATAGGCAAGCCATGCCACTCGGCCGCAATCTTTCAGCTTTTTTGGACTAACAAGACCAGGCTCCTATGTGAATTAATGGGGAGAGCGCCAGAACTGCCCTTTCACTGGTCGCCAGGAGATAAAAACTACATGACTAGAATCAGCAGTAAAATATGATAAAAACCGCTGGACACGTTTGACGACTTTGCCCCAAAATAAGGTTTAAAAGGCGTTTTTCCCGGGCGGTTATACTTCTACTACACATCTTCTGCGAATGCGCAGTACAAGTAAGACAGACCCTAACGTCAGTACAACCACACGATTGGTTGAAATGTGATTCCCGCTTTAGCTGTTAAAAGTAGACGATTGGCTTTTTTGCCAGAGGGGCGGGATAACCGCCATCTTTGCCATGAAGGGCATTCCCCATAGTTATATAGAGGATGTGACCGAATGGCATGTCTTCTCTAAAATGTCTCTGCTACAGCCCAAATGTTACACTAAAGTGTGGTAATAATAATCTTATTTATAATGTTCAGTATAGCTCACTAACTTTAATTTTTGTTAAATTTTAGCTATGCTGACATTGCTGAGCCTCCCTGTTGAACATTGACATACCATGTTGGCAAAATGCAGTCAATGTAGCATTATCATGTCACAAGCATCGATTAGTTCAACGTCAAGCTAATAGCAATATTACTGTAATGTTGCAGCTGTTTCCAGTATTGAGATTCCAGAATCTCTTATGTCTCTGTTTTGGCCAATGCCAAGTGCTCGTTCAAGCACACGCTTGGAAACATGGTGGTTGCAATCTGAAACCTCAGCGCTAGAAGCCACTGAAAACTAAACATGACCCCTTTAAATCAGCAAAGATGCAAACCTTCATTTTCATAAAACAGGTAATTCATGTAATATGAAACAGTGGCTACAAGGCACCTTCACTTCCTGGAGTCATTACGTCACTGTGAGGTTGCTGGGAGTAGCTTCACATTACCTTACAGGCATTGCATCAATTTCCATTAGACTCTTAAGAAAGCATATTGTAAATGTATTTCCCAAAATGTCAGACTGTTCATTTAAAAGGTCTCTTATGTACTTAAACAACAATGTACTATTTCATGTCCACAAAGGGTTAATTTAGCTGTTATAATTTTTTAGCCAAGCAAGCGGGTAACACTTCTGGTTGCCATTGGAATAAAGATCATTTAAGAATTACAAAGACAGTCTTAGGCAAGGAATCATTACTGAAAAAGTTATAGGCTGAATAGTACATAGTACATGTGTTCATCAGCATTTAGTAGGATAACAAGAGGTAATAACAAAACCAACTGGCCTTTTCGTTTTGCAGTTTTCAAGATGTTAGTGCTTCTAAACAACAGCAGCTGTTTTAGGGACAGCACAGAATATCCCATTAATCTTCTTCACAAATTTCATCCCAGCAGATTACAGTATCTAGACCAATGACCTTTACATTTCCTTTACTCGGTAAGCAACTAGCTGCTGTCCAGTAGTTACCTTCTGACACATTAGACTTTGAGCATCCTGTCACCCAACCTCACTGCTCTCACCTAAAAACGAAGATGTATGCCTGAGCCTGTCCCGACACAAAGGGTTGGACTGACATTGGCATACTGCCAGAGAAACACTGAAGAGGAAAATGCATGCTTGCACTCTCTCCCTCGGACACACACTTACACAGGCACACACAAAAGCACTAATAAACAGTAGGCACACACAGACAAAAACACACATACATTAAACAGAGATATGGCAATATGGATAAAATCCTTTCTGACAGTATAAGTTGCTTTGAATCATCATAGTTTCGCAATGGCCTAATAAAACCACAACTGACATTAAAGAGAAAGCTCGTACGATAGAAACAGTATGCCAAAAATTCCCCACAGTAAACTGATTTATACACACAGTGTACTTGCTGTGCCTTAATATACATGTTAAAAATTACCAGCAATCAGAACGATAACCAAAGTTTTCATCATGGAAAGAGGGACATATGGACAGAGTGCATGTTTATATGTTTTTTTTGTTTCTATGAACTGTATCTCAAAGCAGCACACATTATAGAAATACACAATTCACCACTGCCGAGCTCTATGTCAGCACACAAAGAAAATGGCTTCTGATCAAATTTGGCCAACATTAGAATGGAAATTCAAGGCCTTATCTCAAGGAACAGATCAAATCATGCAACATAAAATGATTAGCGGTAGATTACTTAGATGCCTTTGTTCATTAGCAGTTAGTATCGGTCACTGACCTTGGTATCTCTGTCCATTGCTCAGCACCAGAGGGACATATCAACCTTTCAAGATATAGAAAGATCATTTAATAATGACAATTTATGTCCCATTTCCTCAAGGGGGATTTAGGTTTCATATGTGAGAGTTATTTGTTAATATTTTCTATTTTACAATATATATTTTTATTATTACATATTTTAAAAGCGAGCAGAGCAGAGGAAAAGTCTGGCTGTAAATATACAGTGCAGGTCCCTGTGTCTGTTTATTAAAGTCTGTATGTTGTTTTCCATCTACTGGAAAAGTGAAGTCAGTTAGCGCTAGCTAACATCTCCTCTTTAGACTGTGATCTGGAAGCTGAGCAGGACGTTTTCTGGCTGCTAGTTCACGTTTGTTTGTTGTCGTTCATCCACATATCGAGAACACTAATGAACTAAATGCCGTTTTCTCAAGACCTCAAGCTCAATACAAGATTACAATAATCAACAAGACACAAACATGTAACTACAATAAATGAGAAAAAAGCAACAGCTATATTAAGGTAGAGTGAACGTGGTTTGGCTGGAGAATTGTAAAGTGTATAGTTAAACTCCTATCTGACTCTATACTAATAGCAGCATCAGAAATAAAAATAGCAGCAGAGGTCAGTAATAATGCTGTACTAATGTAATAAGGCTATGGAATGTTACATTCATATGAAGGAACATTAAATAGCTGCATTTCATTACTACCTACTTGTTTGGATCATATGTAGTACTTCGCTTTAAAAGTATCAAGTAGGCTAGTCAAACAGGGAGAAAAATGCATCTCAATCCTATTCGTTTTACAATCGCAGCATAACACTCTTAATCGTAATGTGGTGCCTAGAAATTCCCACCCTTAAGGTGATGCATCGTGATGCATTGAGATATCGAATCAAATTGAATCTTTGACCGCTTAATCACTATCTGCCCCGTCTCAAGGTCTGATTCATAAAAGCTACCATGCTAATGATTTTCCAGCACAAACATGTCCATGTGCAATGTGCCCTTGTTTTGAAGGAGAACATATTCTAATTCTAATTATAACTATTTTAATGACGTTGTAACTCCCCCCTGCTCTTTCATTCATTTCAATCAGCAGGATGTCTCATTTTCTATGAATCACTTTCAATGGAGTGGTTTGTCATAGTGATTTTGTTATTTAGGAACTCATGCGTCTGGGCACATTTCTGATCACTGGAAAGTCTGGGTGTGACACCCCTTATAAATGGGCTACAGTTACCACCAACTCCCTCAAAGACTTTAATAATTACTGCCTTTTACTATTAGCACCAGTGTTTGGGAATTGGACTTTTTTTTCCAATGAGGCTCATTTGCAATTTTGCTTCAGTTAGCTTGGCAGCAGAGTTTGGGATGTTATGTCACCCTTTGCGGATGCTCTGAGAATTACACAATTATTTTATTCTTCTTTGTGCAGGATTAGTTGCTGCAAAAGCCATGCAATTTTTTTTTTTAAATTTACCCCTCAGAGTGCTGTTTCCATGGCACACTGAATGTACTTCCATGTGATTACAGATCACAACAACAGGAGTTATATAGCACCAGTGACAGATGCAAAAATGAAAAGAGCTTGAATCATTTCATAATTGTACCTTAAAAACTGTATAGAAGAAAGACCAAGTATCATCACTGCAGAACAGCAGAAAATGCAATTTATTGAGCTTTCACCAACATCTGCTTTTCTTCTGTGTCTTTTAGAAAATATATGCGCAGGCAGCAGGCAGGATACACATGGGACACTCTTCCACTTCCTACAAAGGGAGCAGTTTTAGAACTTCTGTGCCAAGTGGTCTTAAACAGTTGACAAAATGTACAAAATCAAAAAAGGCAACCATTTCTAACCTGAACATGAAGAATGTATTTTTCATGATGGTAATTTTTTGTCTTTTATATGTAATTCAAACATATGATGTAGACACTTGAAAGCACTGCTGCGCTTTACTCTACATAATGTACAAACATACTGTATTTGTACCATAATAAATTGTGCCTAATTCATCCCCTGTCATCATGACAACCACAAATCCAGACTTGGCCCTCAGCATAGTCAACAAACTGAGGGAAAACAACATCACTGTCACTGACAACAAATAAAATACTTACAACGAATCATAGAGTAACCAGAATTTGGCAGAGTCTGTGTTTACTAGTGGGCATTTCGTTCCTTGGCAATGTCACGTCTAGCCCGGCATGCCATCTTGACTGCCGATTGAGCAGCAATCTGTCTACTTCAAAACAATGCCTTTGTAACTTGACACAAAGACTGTACAAAATATTAACACTAAATGTAAATGCTCTGTACTTATAAAGCGTCTTTCTACTCTTTTCGGAGGTGTGTGGCATTGATAGAGTGACAAAATACTAGGACAAACATGGATTTCTCATTTGCATTTTATGTGAACATCGATCTACATCCCCTGTACAGGGGAAGTCAGGGGAATGTCTAGGTAAAAAAAATTGAAATACCGCACATAAGTGCGTTTTACGTTAATAGATTAACGTTAGTGCTTCAGAAATTCCACAAGCCTAACAAGCTGTGTAATGGTTCAAGGATGTATCATCGTAAGCTGTACCTGACCTAGCTTCAGACTTGGAAGCTGTAAGTTTTGCATGTAGCTAAGTGTGAAAATGACATGGTCAAACTGCAGGAATGAGTTTGCTTGCCAATTTTGTGTAACTTTGACTAGTACCCAGCAGCTAGCACTTAGCAGCTTGCTCG
>JAPMOB010224915.1:0-10333 GCA_029875015.1 Lepomis gibbosus | reverse complement strand
TCTGAGTCTTCTTCCAACAGTGGATTGTGATACCTTCACCCCTGCACTGTGGAGGTTGTTGGTGATGTCACTTACTGATGTTTTGGGGCTTTTCTTCACAGCTCTCACCATATTTCTGTCATCAACTACTGTTGTTTTCCTTGGCCGACCTGTTGGACATCTGTTGCTCAGTACACCCGTAGTTTTTCTTTTTCAGGACATTCCAGATTGTTGTGCTTGCTATGCCCAATGTTTGTCCAGTAGCTCTGCTCAACTTTCCTTCTTTTCTCAGCTTGCTTTTCTCCCATAGACAGCTCTATGCTCTTCATGTTGGTTTATCCTCTTTAACAGGAAATGCAGTCTTTATAGGTTTGAACCAAGGATGAAAACTTAGACTAGTCAGCTATTTAATGTTTGGACAATCAACCTAAAAGACACCACCTGGGCAACAAGAAACATCTGTCAGTCACATGTTCCAATAGTTTTGCTCACTTGGGAAAAATGGGTGGGTTCAAACAAAGGGTGGTATGTCCTGAGTTGTTTAACACACACAAAGAAGGAATTTGCCTTACGATTCCAATACTTTTGGAGGGGACTGTATATAAATAAAACTCACTTGACCTTTGTGCCTGTGCATCACTACTGTGTTGCTGTCCCCTTTCTGAGTTCCCATCTTAGATCATGTCATTAGTGCAGGTGGTTGATTTACTCAGTGTGAACAATGCTTAGATTTTCTCTCTGCTGGTCTTTATTCCACTGCTGCCTACTCACAGATTTTCCCTCTTATGTAAACTCATCAGTACCTTTTCACAATATTTGGACACCCACGCATGAGTCTAGCCTGAGAGGAATATGTAGTACTAGCAATCGAGCATAAAGGAGCAGGGAAGAGGAGGACAAGGATATGCGGAGAGGGACAGATTACAACAGAGACATGGGATTCACTGAGAGAGATAAGGAGCCAGAGATAGAGGAAGAGAGGGTGGTGACATTAAGCTGACAGAGAAAAGCATTATCATGCTGTTACACAGACATATTTCTACCACAGATCTTTTATTCTCCTCCTATTATTCATCCTTCTCTGATTATAGATGCTCTGCTTCCTTTCATAATGTTTCACTTATACCACATATTTCTCATATTCTACACACCTCTTCATGGAGCTAAAAGAGTCTCAATAAAGATAAATGCACGCACTACATTCATATATGCACACGCATGATTTATAAATACACACAGGGTACACAAATGCACACAAAATTCACAAATGCACACACAAAATTAAAAAAGCACAGAAGATGGACTAATACGCACAAAATTCAGAAATGGGCACACAATTTACAAATGCATATGAGATTCAGAAATGCACAGGACAAGATTCAGAAATGTATTTCTGATACACACACAAATATATCTTGATAATGTATCTTAATATACAAACTGCTCGTGATCTGTGAACTTCACTGCATTTGTGTGTGAATTTTGAGACTCCCCTGACTTGGCTCGACTCACAAATGCATTTTTTTAATACAGGGAATGATCTGCAGCCAATCAGATATCTCCTTTGTTTCAGCCAATCACAAGAACGCACTCCACGTAGGGGAT
The DNA here is from genome assembly GCA_029875015.1 of Lepomis gibbosus. NCBI lineage: Eukaryota > Metazoa > Chordata > Actinopteri > Centrarchiformes > Centrarchidae > Lepomis > Lepomis gibbosus. Next base: position 8,749 of record JAPMOB010224915.1, on the reverse strand, counting down.
GATTTACTCATAAGCCAATCACATGAAGGCATTCACACAGCGCTATTTCCATGTGGTGCGGGCCAGCGTAGGACTGACCTCAATATGGCTTCTGGCACGGAGAGGGGAGTGGTAAGTGAAACATACAACTTAACATGTGCATTTGTGTACTCTGTGTGTATATATAAATCATGTGTGTGCATATATGAATGTAGTGTGTGCATTTATCTTTATTGAGACTTTTTTAGCTGCATACCTCTTTCCTCCTGCAGTATTAGGTCAATGAAAAATGTGTCTCTTTTTAATATCTAGTTTAGCGTAGGCAATATGGCCAAAAATGTTATCAGGATAAAAAAATTTCATACCATTTGATATCGATAATTATCACAATAAATGTCAAATCATTATTTCTTTTCAGTTTAAAGGCTGATTTTTGCTCCTGAGTCAAAACTGAAGAAACCAGATGGTTAATTGTTTGGTTAAACTATTCTTTACTGTCAGAACATGGCAAACACTTTATGCCAAACACTGGATCACTTCACAGATCTGAGGAAGAAAATAATTATGATAAAAATAATTTTTCAAAAAATATGATTAGTAAATCATTTTTCAGTCCATTTTCCTCAACAAAATAAATATGTTAATAGAGTGCTAATTAGTTCAGGATTAAAATGAATGAAATAAAACATTTATTGACGATATATTGAACATTTGTTTTATTTTCATTGAGGAAAATTATATTGCGATAATTATCATTATTGTTTTATTGCCCAGCCCTAGTTTAGCGTATGCACATCAGGAGAGAAAACTATGTTTAAGAAAAGAGACCTCAGAGAAGCTTGGCCAACAATGTAATTGCTGTGATTTTGAAAATGCTTACCTCCAGAAGTAAAATGTAGGGTTCAAGTTTTCTGTCTGGCTATAAACAGATTCTTCTAATGTCATTTTATTGGTCAGGTTTCTAAATACATGGACTTTCAACTAGATCATTTTGCAAAGATATGATCTTATAATTGTATTGTTCTCCAAATGTTTGTCCAAATTAGTGGTGTGTAGGAAAGCATAAAAACTAAGACATTAAGTTCTTCAGTTTTTAACTATACAAAGTAGATGGTATGTGGCTGTGTATCTGTGTACTAGGTGCTGCACTGGGACATAAGCTTTTGAACATGAAGCAATTAATTCAGACTTCAGGTAAGAGCCTGGAACACGGTAAGCCTATCAGGTTTTGTGCCTTTCAGTAATACAACAGAACAAGAATAAAGGTAACTTCCAAGCCTGAGATATCAAGTAGCACACATCTGCTACATTAACACCTAAACAGAGCAATTATTTTTAATCATCAACAATCTCACAGTCTAACAATCTCAGTTTTGACCTCCACAATCCATTAAACACACAACTGTGCTCTTACCACAACAAACTAAGGTTGCAAATTGAATGCAACGTGTGAAAGACAGAAGCACAATTTAGTTGTTTTTCATCTAAACACGGTTTTATAGTTTGATATGTGTCGAGGACATGTTGGCAACATGTATCCTTCTGTTTGATGATATTGTCGAGTGGCTAGGCTCTATGCTAACAGTTGCTAGCAGTTCAGAAGTTTGACATGTTCTCATAGTTAAGATTCACTCATGTAACATGTTAAATACGTATTTTTCTTGCTTTTTCTTTGCTCAGATAGCATGATGCATTTGATGGATTTGTTTACCATGACTCATCTATATCAACTTTGCATTGTTGATCACAGTAATCAAACAAACTGCAGTAAGAGTGGATCAAGTTGTTAAGTAAGCTAAGGTTATGGAACAATATTACTTGCTAGTTAGACTTAACAGCAACCATCATAAGCTAGTGCTAAAGATGGTTGATAAAGGAACTGTGCTTGCACTAGCAGCTAACCTGTTACTGTATTGTCTTCATACTGTAACGGCTAAGTAATATTAACTGTGAAGTTAAAAAAACATCACCTCTGAAGAACATTAATAGGTATTTCTTTATTCAATTATTAATTCTTGGTTGTTATTTTTTCCCATTGTTTCTTTTAACAGAAAATGCTGCTTTGTGTTTTGTTTGGCAGGAGCAGAAGTATGTTAAACTGTCTGAGCTAACATTCAATGCCTTCATAAAATAGGTTTAGTTGGACAGGACAAAACAATATCACAACATTTTACTTGGTTAATACACATAATTCATCATTAAAACCATTCCATTCCATAAAAGGCCATGCTTCATGAACTATGAGGCAAAAGCAGTGGGTAGTGGACACTGTTGTAATCAATTACCAGTCTTACAAATGGTTTTAAATTTTCTGACTGCATATTTGATTTCCATTTTGAGTTGACTGAAAAAAATCAAACAACAAACATTGCTACGATCCAGAGAGTGGTTCGGGATACCTTGCATGGCATTTGAAGACCATTCAAAGAAAAACTACAGAAGAAAGAGGTGCCTCAGTTAACAAATCTTACAAAGGTAAATTTACTTATCAATTACATACAATTTTGTTGAAATGTGTAGGCAGGAGTCAATAACATTGTGTTTTATCTTAAGATGGTAGGCCAGGCCATGGTCAACCCAGGTCCTTCAGTGCTGACAAAGTGTTATCTGATGAGGATGTGGAAACAGCTATTGCTATTTTGAGACACGCTGCTGATGAAGACACTTTACGTGAGAAGATTAAAGCTACCTTCTTTTATCATCATTCAGTGGTCAACGATGAAAAGAAAGCAGCAGATGTCTTCTCAGTTTTCCCGCGGTTTCTGGATACACTAGGACTATTAAAACGTCTTCATTAGTTGAATCACTGAAATATCCCATGCAGCATGCAGTGTCACACACAGCAGGTGTAGGCCAAAGTGTTGTGAATAGAGATAGACATAATAATCATCATTACAAAAATGGGCTCAAATCTAGTGTCTCATTCAGTCCATGAGGTTTAATAATGTTCAATTCATGAATCCAAAAAGCTTCCCTTCTCAAAAGTTGTTTGATTATGTTACCCCCTCTTGGATTAGGACTCAATCTTTCAATGCCAATAAATTTAAGGAAAGTGGCCGAACCATGGTTTTTCTCTCTTCTTTGTTTGTGATTTTTCCTTATATGTTTGTGTTTATTTCCATTTGATATATTAGATCACAGCAATTCAGTGATAGCATAATAGTAAAATAGCATCATATGACCTAGATGTAAAAAATAACAGTGTCCACAAATAAAAATTAAATATTATTACACATTAGAGTCATTTTAAAAACTAAATTTAGAGGAAAATTAACTCTATAAAGTGTTACTCAGTAAGAGTATAGAAAAAAGTGTTAAATGGTTTGACACTTTTCATTGTTAATTTTGACACTGAATTGAGTAGAATTAACTCTGAAACTCAGTTAAATTCAACTCTCTAAAAGTTGAATTGGCACTCTGTTTTTTACTATGCAGATTACCTGCCAAGCGTGGGCTGAACTGTGCTGATTATCTTTGCAAAAGCATTGACACGTTTCACTCCACTTTCAGTCTCTCTCCATACATGTGTTACAACAGCTTTACTATGCTTATTACCCCCATATATTATTCCACATGTAGCCTTCCACACTTAGCACGTTTTTTTGAGCTGTTGAAAAACACACTAGGCTCGGTATAAGGCTGGGATGCATGCACTACAAGACACCAAATGCCACCACAAGTGGTGTAGGATGCAAAATTGTTGGTTCTGTCCAGCAAAAGTGACACTGACAAACACATCGGCTTTATGAAAAGTTGAATGTATTTAAATAAAATGCACCGATATAGTCAAATAGCCAGCTAGCCATTCCATATGCTGCTTATATTTACCCTTCTTTTGTCTTACTGCTTCAGCTGCTGACAGCGCATCTCACTCTTGTTTTTGAGTGTACAAGTGGCCACAGAGCAACCGGTCCACTGGGAAAATCTTGGTGCTCCTGATTGCAAGTCCAACTACATTTTGAATGATTAGCATTAGGGCTCCGGCAGGGTGGAAGATTACAGTCGGTTGTACTCATAAATCATTCTTCCAGTTGCACGGATCTATTTGTAGGGGTATATGAGATACTCGCACAGTAGATCCCTGCACCTAATGTTACACCTTCTTATATACAATCTATGCGTTACAAAGACAAATCACACAGTCGCTATGCCTATTTAGTATTTTTGGCTCTGCAATATAAATAAATACATTCACCCACACTTTTAGCATACAAACTCTTTGGACACACAGGATTTTCACATTGAAAAAAATATCTACAAAATTTAATACCTTGATAATGGCAATCAAGACTTTTTAATACTTTTGAATGACCTTAACTTTCACAAATTTATTACCTTTTATGCATTTTAAATCAGCTTTTTTTGTGTGGGAGTGTAATGTACAGACAAACAATAAAGTTTGTTACAAATTTAATAACAATAACTTAACAGCTGGATAAAACCATAAAGTTCTGGATAAAACCATAAAGTTCTTAAAAGAACTCCATAACAGAGAAAGCAACACAAAAATAAAATCACGACAGTTTGGAAGGTTATTTAAACATTTCTAACCGACAAGAGCTGCATGAACTGTTGTAATCAACTGTTCCGCTTTTTCTGGAGAAGAGGACTTCTGCTCAGTGTAAAAACTTCCTGACTGAAGTCTCTTGTCATGCTACCACAACTTAAAACAACAATTCCGGACCCAGTATTTAGCATAGGCTAAATGCTGCTGTAAACACACCGCTGCACGTTGGCTGCTATTTCTGAGCAATACATCTCAGGCACACATTAGCGAGACTTGTGTGGCAATTTGACTGTTGATTGTGATTTATTGGTTTGCAAACAAAGTGGAAAAGAGAGGCGCAGTCGTAGAAAAACACCCGACATTCTCCAGTTAAAGCCAGTAGCCTCTACTCGCCCATTCAGAATTTCATTGCAAGGTTAGCCCCAAACCCCCAAAGTACCGGGACTTTTGAAAGGTACCACGCCCTGAGCTGGGACTTTTGGGGGGGGAATAAAGACCCTAGAACTAAATTTAGACCCTGGTCCCTTCGGTGGAAACGCAGTGAGTTCCTCCAAAGGTTTCTTGGTCCGGGGTTTAATTCCTCTGGTCGAAACGCGGCTTAACTTGCAGATATTTGGCAGACTCTCAAAACCATAGAGGAGCCTATTCATCCACCTGGAGTGGGTGAGGTATTAATCAAATCTCTGGACAAGATATCTTTATCTCTTAAGTGGAAAGGTCCACTCCAGGTGTGGCTGACAATCACAATCGCCCTTAAGGTCAAAGGCAGAGCGGAATGAAGAATAGTTTAAACCACAATTAACTATCTGGTTTCTTCAGCTTTCACTAAGGAGAAAAAAATCAGCCTTGATAGAAATCATGATTTGACATTTATCCTGGTAATTATCAATATCTAATGATATTAAATCTTTTATCGTGATAACATTTTTGGCCATACCGCCTAGCCCTTGTATAAATAGTATTTTAGTTTTGAAAATGTTAAAGGAGACCTGGGAGCCAGTTTGTATGGGCCTGATGAGTTGATAATATTAATATCTAGCAAGTATTGATATCTGTTATTTAAAGGGGCTATGCTTAAATTTGTCAGTAGAGTAGATACTGAATCATAAGCCAGTACGAGCACAGCCAGCAGCAGTCTTAAGGACTTTGAGGATTTTTCTAAAATAGGTTTCCATTCAGGCTTATAACAGAGACAGACCGTTTTAAATGTAGTAGTAAGAGCAATGCAGTAACAGGTTTGCAACAGGTGCAAATTGTTTACATGGCTTACAGGTAACATTGCATACATAAAATAGGTATATGTGCTAATTAGAGCCAGCTGATATTATTGGCCAATATGAGCTAATTGTATTTAATCAGCATCGGCTGTTTATAATGGCAGATATATGACAATTTAAAAAGAAACAAAAAGTCAGATCCTTCACTCATGTCATGGGTGTTCCATCAGAGGCCGACCAGCTGCTGCTCCCCTGTTAACAACACTGCCTCACCACAAAAACCACTGAAGAAAACAATCAGCTGACCGGAGGTTTACCTGAGCTTACTGCAGCACGTACCAAACATGCAGAGGGCTGTGTTAGCGGTGAGTCAGCCTTCTGTCATGTTAATTACAAGACTTAAATAAATATAATAAAAACAGACCCAATCACTTCTCTTCTCCTGAAAACATGACTTGCTAACCCTCCTGTTTTTGACTGCCATCTCCCGGTTTCCTAGCAGCTCACAGCAGGCTAATGTTACGGTAGCTAGGTATTGGAAGCTGCTGACAGACGTAACAGTAGATTTATTCTGAAACAGTGTGGCAGTTCTAGTGAACGGTCCACATTTGTCTCCAGTTCATCACTTCTAAATATTCTCTGAAATCACGTTAACAATACAGCAGCTCACGCTGCAAAGCTAATGCCGTGTTTATCAGTGGAGGAGCGCTAACGTTAATGAGACGTTAAACTATAGTTTCTGACGTATTCTAAATATATCTGTGAGCTGCCTGTCTGCAGTTAGTCGGCATGTCTGAAATGATTAAACCAGAGCGGACATGTAAATAAACGTGAGTTGAACAAGAAAATAACAAGGCTTCCGGTAGCTCAGGCTCTTTTTGTGACATTGCGATGGCTCTGGTTGTAGTTTTAACGTTAGTTAAATGAAATCTCAAATTTAAAAATTCTCGTTGTAGAGAGTCATGTTGTATTAGATGCATTCAACAGCAGCTCACTGTATCATAGACAGCATGATTGAGACAGATGATGAGAAATGGTTTCTCGTAGCTTTGGTTAAAAGAGTTCTGGTAAAGGGATAAACTGGATGTACATACGCTACATTGGAATTATGGCAGATTGTGTGTAAAGTAAAATACACATGCTTATTCTCTCTCTGTCTGATGGCTAAAAAAGTTGCACATTCCAGCAACAAATATTTATTGCTTTAATATCGGCATCGTCATTGGGCCCCAAAAACCCATATCGGTCGGGCTCCAGTGCTTATGCTCTAGTCAAATCCAGGCCTCACCAGCTTCCCTTGCTGAAAGCTGGTGAGGCACATACTAAAACATTTTATACACTTCAATAAAAAACATCAAAAATTTACATGAGGGATGTGGGGGCCTGTGCGCCAGTAGAACTTTATGTCTAGCAACGGCCCTGGTGCGGTCCCCGCACTTTGTCACTGAAGTTGTCCTTGTTAAAAAAGAATTTATGCAAGGTAACAGAAATCTTTTATCCAGAGCGGTGAGGGAAGTCCAGAGGCACTCTCTATGTAAATCGGCCTGGGAGTGTCTGAATATATTTTATCTGTGCAGATATGACATACAACAGATTTGAAATACACTGTTAGATTATGAATGGATTAGTGTGTTTGATACATGCATTAGTGAATGTAATAGCAAGAAACACAGTGGGCATCACTGTACTGGAGTAGTGAGCTCTGTGTCAGCAGAGTGTGGAATTACAAGCTCTGCCTTCTAAATGATGACTTTACGTCATCTGAATGACATCACCTTACTAATAGGAACACAGTGTGTGTGTGTGTGTGTGTGTGTGTGTGTGTCTGTGTGTGTGTGTGTGTATTGGACTTGAAATTGCTCAGGACAAATCAAAACACTTCTGGTGCTCTGTATCTGTCCTCCCAGAGTGCAGCAGCATGTTTTTGTCGACAGACAACAAGCTGTCATCAGGCCAAAACATGTCTTAGGTTATCCACACCCTTACTCTCCCCTTCCTCCTTCAATCCTTCTTGACATTCTACGCCAGGTACTGTTAATACTGCCAAAAAATCAGAAAGGGCGTTAACATAATCAGTAAATGGGCTGCAATGGAGTTTTTTGTGTTTTTGACGATGTCCACTCAGTTAGATCTGTATCTGCACCAGCACCCAACACTGCTCCACTAACATCATCTGATTTATGATTTAGTCTGTGGCAGGAGAACACTGCAGTGGGGAACACAATGCTCCATAACACACGCACCACATCATCCACTGTGTGTGTGGAGGGAGAGCTTTGGGGTGTGTGTGTGCACATATTCAAAAGAGTCAAACTGGAAGCCAGACAAGAAATTACAGCTGCTCCAGTCAGCAGCTGCATTTCTAAGCAGTCACACAAAATGACCAACTTTTGTGTTTTCTCAAGCCAGTTAGTGCTGCCATCCCCTGCTTTTACATTCATAAACATAAACCAAACATAAGCCTCCACTGACTCCAGAGCAGACGGCTCACCTCGAAAATCCTATTCATGTTATCCATTTGTTTGTTTTGCACACACAAACATGTGCTTACACACACATACACACAATGAAGAGGGGATTGGTGGACTTGAGCTCAGCTCTTGAAACCCAGATTGAGAACATTAGCGTAGTGAGAAAGGACTGTTAGCTAACAGTGTGGATTGAGGGAATTTCATAAGCTTGGCACAACTCAGACCGCTCCATCATTGTAATCCTGGGAAGCCGCAGCACTAGATTACCTATTCATCCTGCCTGCAGCATGACAGGAGATGAGCCTGCCGGAGAGAAGACAGGGGGCAGTGTGCCATCTGTGAAGCACAGGGGAGCTGTGCCTGCTAGGCCACTGCTGCAGGACTTTGGTTTAAACTTAAAAAAAGAAAGCAGAAACAAAGCATTTGGGTTACTGAAAAAAAAAAAAAACTAAAGAGAATTAAGTGGTACTTATTTGAGATTAGTCATCTTGTTACACTGGGCCGGATTATCCATATGTGACACTGGGCGAGTGCCCAGGGGCACCAGCCAATGGGGGGCACCAAATCATTTAAAC
>JAPMOB010224912.1:0-13020 GCA_029875015.1 Lepomis gibbosus | reverse complement strand
TTCTTTCTTGTTTACTATCATTTTCCACAGAGTTAAAGCAATCTCATGCTAAATTTTAGAAAAATTTAATAATTATCCGATTAGTCGACAAATCGTTTCAATAGTCGGTGACTAGTCGACTATTAAAATAGTCGTTAGTTGCAGCCCTACAAGGGATATGATATCTCAATATATAACGTTATCACACATTGAATATTTTCCTCGTACCGTGCAGGCCTACCTCATGCCAGTTGGGTCTGGTCTTACAAAATAATCATCATTAAATAATAGTAAAGTATCGCTAAAGAATTGGATCTTTAAGCAGTCTAAATAAGGGTTTAAATATCAATAAAAATTAACGATCCCCATCCCTAGAGAATAATATATAAAATTATTAAATCTCATAAATACAAGTTTTCTGAGAAAGTGATGTGATGCATGTAGAATCACTAAAAACAGGAGTCAAACGTAAGCTATGAAAGGTTCTATCAGTCAACTAATTAGCCTCAGACAGCTGACACTTAGTAGCTCAATAAGCATAAAGTGGAAACAGAGTATTAGAAATATTTACATTCCATCAACTTTGCTGCCATCTGTACCAAATAACAAAAAAATACCTAAAAAGGAAAAAGTACCCTATTAAATAATGCCAAGAAAATGTTCCCACCATGTCAAAAAACAAGCACTTTGGATGAAAACTTCACACTCTTTGGTTGTAAAAGCGCAATATGATGTGCGCCATAGACCACGTGGCGACGTGAACTTGCGTTAGTTTCTACTACTGACTTTCGCCATTAGTTCTTTACACAAGCACGCTTCAAACAAACGAAGCTCACAAAATAACAACGAAGGCTGTAAAACTCTTGAGTAATAACTAACGTTACTACAACCTGAGCCCTTAAAGTCGAGACAAGCTAACGTTAATTAATGGTGGACTTTTAAGCTAACGTCCCCACGTGCGCAGATATCAAAGTTAGCATATGGAACACCACAGTTATACGTTACCGGTAATTACGCTTACACTAACATGAGTATTTACCCAATAAACAATTATTATTCGCTGTTACTGTTTAATCCTAACCAATCATTCAAATTTAGTTTAATATTAGTCAGATTTCTTACCGTGAAGACGAGTTTGACGTTAGCTAGCGGACATCTCAAACCTGGCTGGATGGCGTAGGTGCTCGCTGCTGGGCCTCAAATAAATGAAATAGAGCCGTGTAAAAATGTATTTTACGAGCCGAAAACGTACCCGATAGATACACTCAACCTTCATGAATAAGCCAAGCGACGTTATAACAAACTTTAACTGTAAAGTTCGGAGATGCTCCGTAACCTTCATGTTTTTTTTTCTCCATCCGGGAGAGCCGGACCACAGCACGAGGAGCTGCTGGGTAAAAAAAAAAATCTCACGCACATGACGTAAACTTTCAATAAATAAATAAAACGTAGCCCTGCATGAAGATGTTATCTGTTCTTCCTTTACAAATCCATTTTCTCACATTTTTTATGTGTTTGTATTATTTTCGCATTAAATATGTGAATCGATTGGTAATCGATACGTAATATACCGTTATGTGCCTAAAAAATATATGTAGGCCTAACTCATCAGGCAGACCCCTCCCTCTTTGTAATAATAAGCACATACATAGGCTACAAGAATAACAAGTTTTATCATCATGTAGTTCTCATGTGTTTGTAGGAGGTTTAAATTAGATTTGATTTAGTGTCTCCAAGAAGTCTTTCTTGCGCCCATTGAAAACATTGCAGCTTCGCTGACAAGATATATATTCACAGACAAAACCACACGTCAGCCCAGATAGTATAGGCGCTGACCAAAGCAAATACAGCACTAAATAATACAAGAGAAGAAAAGGTATAACAGTCGACCATGCATGTAAAAAATACAATGTGACAAATAAGAAAAAAATATTAATACAACTGCAGTCACCCAAGAGTTACACAGCGTTGTTGGTTATTTTATTCTATACCACTAACGTATATTTACCATCTACTGATCATGTTAATCGATAAATTAACTTCTATGCTGTCAGATAAATGCAGTGTGCTAAAAAGTTTCCCTCTGAAATAGAGCAGAAGTATAAATAATCAGAAACTGAAAATACTCAAGTAGCCTACTTTCTAAATTGTACAGAAGGCTACTTCAGTATCAGTTACATCGCACCATGTGGTGTTTTATCACAAAAGGAAGAGAAATTAAATAAGTAAAACTGCAAAAAACCCACAGTGTCAAATGTCTGCAGCCTCTGTCTGAGGAAAGTTTGGCCTCATAGCCCGGACAGGGTTTACTTACAAACAGTGCTTCCAAACCTGGGTGAGCGATCAGAATCTCAATCAGAAATTCTTTATTGATTCTCGAAGGATTTTTTTTTGTAAAATTTCACTCGTCCTTTGCGTATATCACCACTAGAGAGCGCCACTGCACCACAGTAAAGCTGCAGATGGACAGAGAGACCGGCTGCTGCACTACTCCCTGCGATGATCTCCGCCTCTCAGCCAAACACCGAGTGGAGACGAGCCGCTCAGATGTCTCGGGTTACGAGCCCCTATTACATTTAACCATCAGTGAAACACCGTGGTTGTAAGCAGCACACGAGCAGCCGCCACCAATCCCACGTGATCAAATGCGGAAATTGTCTGAAAGTGGAGCGGAGGAGAGAGGGCAGTGCAGGTTTTGGAGTGTGTTTGTATTTTGACTGGTCGGAGAAGTAGTAGTAGCTGTAGTCCCTGCACCGAGCAACACTTCCACTTGAGGAGACAACCACGCTCTCAGGTCGCTGCACGAGTTTCATCCGTCGTGAACAAAAAACGAGGTAAGATAGAAAACAGAAAGAGATTTACGTGTGATAGTTTGTGCTAACGCGAAACTTTTTCTACTAAAACCGAGCAAAGACGGAGTCACTTGTCAGGACGGCTAGCTAACACGTAGATTCATGTTTCTGTGACACCAGGTATTAATGTTTATTTCTGTTAAATGCGCATTATTATTAATTGTTACCACCAATGTCACTATTAGTGTATTTATACCTCAGCCAGAGTGTTGACATGTTATGTGTTGTTTTGTGTTGCATTAATAATTCAAACGTGATTTTGAATTCATTGTAACTAAAATATTTTATTTCATGCACAGTGAACAGCGACCAAAAAGTAGAATTGCATGCCTTTTTGAGAGTTTAAATTGATGCAAATTAAATACATTAGCACAAGGAAGCATTATAATATGTAACTAAGTACTAATGATGATATTGATAATGGTGATAGTCTAGACTGCCTACCCTTAGCCTACTTATAACTGAGTACAAAATATTAGAAACACATCTCAGTAAAAAAAAGACACAAGTGAATCTATGTGTCTCTAAATCAGCTTCAACAAAACTTGAAGACAGCCTTCATGCAGTTAGGATTTATTTTGAGATGGATTTAGCTAGATGTAAGCAGAGGGTCAAACAATGAAAAAAGACATAAAACTAATGATGTACTTTATATGTAAGGTCATGCACCTGACAGTATGGTTTCGCGTAGGATTAAAGAAAGATGTTGAGGGTGCCTGTGCATTTTTGTTGCTCAAACATGATTAAATCATTGATTGATTGATGGAGTTGTTCAATTATTATCACTGAATTGGCTAATTGTTGAAGACCCTGTAACAGAGAGTCCCCAGCTTATAGACTGGTTCAATAAAGAACAAAGGTAAAGTGATGTAAGCTCACAGTGGCTGTTTTGTTTCCTGTCACTCCCAGCCTACCCTGTTTCACATGGTGGAGCTCAAATTTCAAAGCAGGAGATGCATACCTGCTCTCTGTGGCATCTGCGGTTTAAATTAGTCAATTCTGGCACAGAGCTGAGACAGAGCTGTCTGCGTAACCAAGCTCGGTTGGGCTTCTGGTTTTAGAGAAGGTGGTCATGCATGTAAAATTAAGTTCAGTGCTCACACTCTTCGAAGGTTCCTGTAGAGTCTGTACAATGCAGCGGTTAACATATGGAGATGTTAAAAGTAATGTTTATTAGGTAATTAACAGCTATTTATATCTCTCTGTTAGAGCATGTCTAACCACACAAACCTTCACATTTGTTTGTTTTTTTGGGGTCAGATCTGCCCTGGTTGACATTGGCAATACATCCTGTACATCACAATATGTTTGTATGTTCACATCAAAATCAAAACAGCCCAGTCGAACCATTTTACACTGTCTAGTCAATTTAGTCTTCCTGACTGCAACCTTCAACAACTCTGTGTTTGAGCTGTTTCTGCTGCAGGGAGAACTTGGGCAAAATCATACAACTTGGCTAATATTTTTGTAGGTTGGACAAAAGTATACCTATGGATTATGGTAACATTAAACTCACCAAAGCATTGTAGAGATCTGGGGAGACTGTGACAGATGTGGATCCCTCCTCTGTGGCTCTTCCTGAAGTTTCCTCCATTTTTTCCCCCTGTTAAAAGTTATTTTCTTGTCGAGTATCTAAGGACAGAGGGTGTATTATGCCGTACAGATTCTAAAGCCCCTTGAGGCAAATTTGTGATATTGGGCTATATAAATAAAATTGACTTGACCTAACTTGACTTGACAATCCGTCAGGGGCAAGAAACACGAGCAGTCAGATGATTTGACAGGTTGTAAACAAGCCAACAGTGAAGCAAATTATGAGTGTATGCAGGGAATTAAATTAGCACCTGCCACCTGCCAAAGACAGAGTAAATGTTGAATGTAGCAGGTAAACATGTCATGTCACCTGCCGCCATGCCTGGTGGGTTTTTCTTATATTAATAGACATTCTTTTTAAAAGGCTATTCTTAAATTAGTAATAATCAGGGATTAAGCTTACTTGATATTCCACATTTTCCTGTACCACTAATTCATAGATTTCAGAAGTGGCAGACAAAAAAGAGGCTGGTAGAAATGTTCAAAGACCTGCCTCAATCTTAATTTTAGACAAGGCGTGTACGGCTACAAACCCTCATTGCATAGGAAAACTATGCACATTTATGGTCTAAGTTCAAACAGGTAGTCCTTATGATGGATGTTTTGGGTAATAACTTTCCCCTGTGCCTTTGTTTTCTCTTCGTTTAGCTAACCTGGAGTTTTGTTTATAACCTGTCTGATTGTCTGACTGTTTCTTGCCCTGTTGGATGTCTTTTTAATGATGTTTCTGCATTCCCAGTTCTCAGCAATAAACAGAGTGAGTACAATACAAGTGTTACTGAAAGCGAGGGTGGCTACAGTGACTACAAAAATAAGACCCAATATGTAATGCAGTAAAAAGGAATTATCGTTTAGCAAGCTCTATACAGTCGTAGCGGTCAAAGAAGAACTTGAATTCTTGTATTTGATGTGACCAAAATCACCTAAAGCATATCTGTAAACACCTGTAAGCTCGTGAATCAGACATATTTACGTGTCACCCTGCTGCTCTCACAGCTGTAGGTGTGCACATTTGAATCTCATCTGTTTTTCTAATCATAGCGACCCATTTAGGCGCCCAAAAAGGCCCTGATATTTCTGTTGAAAGTGGATCAGCCTCTGATTCCAAGACGATTCTCAGTGGACGTGACACTGTAAGTTTTTTCTATTCCACGCTGTGACACCCTTCCCCTCCCGTGTTGGAGCATGAAAATAAAAGACTCTGGCGCTGCTGCGCCTGCGTTCCCACGTTTGCAACATTACAAGAAGGAAGTGCAAACCACAAGTAGTTCTTGGGGCCACTGGTCTCACAAATGTGTGTAGTTACTGTATAAAAGCAACAATTAATCGGAGATAACGCTCACTAAAAGGAATCGCAGAATTCTAAGAACAAGGTCAGACTTTGCATGGTTGGTATTTTTGAACAAGAACATTTCCAAGGCTGTTTTTTAGGCCATCTGATTTTTGTCCATAGTGGAATGCCTTTATCAAGCCGGGACAAAAAGAAACGTATGTAACGTGGCTGCATACGTCTGTCAAACTATCTGCGCTGAGATCAGGTATTACCTTGACACAAACGGTGAGAGAAAGCATCTCCAGTCTTCTTGCAGCCGGTTGCTGGCTGATTTGGTTCTGAATTAATATCAAGGCTCATAAGTCTCCACGGTTCAGACACTGTGTATTCACCAAGCAGCAACTAGCGCAGCTGTGTGAGGAGGCCAGTGCAAAAGTTTGCCCTGTAGATGTTTGCTTGTTGAGAAAACAAAGACAGTTTTGATCTCTAAGAAGAAAAGCCCTCCAACGTCAATAAATCTTGACCATGATGTGGAAAGATTTGTGTGTGTGTGTTTATGTTTGGGAGTGTGAAGCTTTAGTCTCTCTTGTAGGGCTAACAAATCAAATGTGTAGAAGTAACGAAAACACAAAAAACAGCTCTAAGTTTAGCAGTGTTTTTTTTTAATTTTATTTTTTTAAATCTGGCACTTCCAAAACATGCAATGACAAGTTTGGTATGTTTACTGGTCAGTGCTGTCCGTGCTGCCTGATTGGTTGAAGATGCCCTTAGAGCTGATTTTCACAAAGCGCCAGTAGGCATGCGATTGTACTAACAATAGTGTTAGCTGCTGCCCCAACTTGTGTGGTGACTGTGTATAGATTCAGCAAACTTTCTTGTTTTTCTCGTCCATCACTACTTCAAACAATACCGCTACGGTTACTAGTATTTCACTCATAACAGTAGGGGAGCCTGTGTAATGATGTAATGACTTATTTGTAGTCAGGTTTAAGCTTTCACCCGTTTTTTTAATATTATGTAAAATCACAGCTTTGGGGAAACTTGTCATGGTGAACACGTGTTGGTTACCGTTGTATAACAGCAGTAGTGCCTGAAAATAAGGCTGCTCTATTTAATATTATTGTAGCATTAGATTAAATAGACCTGAAAGGCTATCTCTTTCACTTATGTGCTGCTGTTATATTGTTATTATGCTCTAAAGTGTATACAAATATATTTTGTATTTTCTTCATTTCCATATTTATATAAAGCGCCTCGCAGAAATGTAATGAACCTTTTCCATCTGTGCGATGCCCACGAACAGCAGCTTCGGCCCCACGCTAATCCTCTTAGATTGTTTTGATGTTTTCCTTTAATTGAACTCTCTCTCGGGAGTCTCGGCTTGTCTAGTACACCCCAGCTGTGCTCTCGGCTGAAATTCAGCCTAACCTGGGGTTTTGGATTTAAAAAGAAGGAAAGAAAACCTGTGGCGAGCCTTTATTTCCCCAGTTTTATGTCTCTCTCATGTACAACCTTTAATTTCCTCCTTATCTTCCCCGTGCTCCTTTCCTGATCTAATCACTGCCAATTATTTTCTGTTTCTTTCTCGCCCCCGCTCTCTATATATTGCCAAATGCTTCTCTCTCATTGTCTTCTCTGTCCTAACTTGTTTTGCAGGGTCGTTCTGAGGTCACACTGTTGAGATGACAAGACTGTGACAGAGTGTGTCCAAGTGTGTCTGTGTTGGACCGATTCCTGTGACATGGCTACTGCAAAGAAAAGTGAGTTTTTATTATTGTTTTATTTGCCGGCTCTTAATTACTGTGATGTTCACAAACTTTTCTTATTTAAAGGTACTTCTCCTAAGTCTCATAGTAGTGCTAGTGATTTTCTACAACTTTGGGAAGCTGTGGAAACCATAAAAAAATTATAAATCTAAATTATAGGAAGTGCTCTGAGTCAAGACAGTAGTTAATATTAATGCTGTAGGCAGCACAGTCTCATCCTCTGTGTCAGGATCAAGAGTTACGGTTTTGTTTTTGTCAAATAAATCAATTGAATGGCAACACTAATTCTGCATTGTTCAATCTCTGCTTTTTGACAGTAGATTTTAAAGTCTGAATCTGAATCAATTCACAGTTGTAATTTATTTTGATAACAATGATTAACAAAATTAAAAATAAAGGTTTACAGGTGCGTACAGGAACTCACATCTTTGTTGACAAGGTCATATTATGCTTTTTGGCTTTTTCCCTCTCCTTTATTGAGTTATATATCTTTTTTGTGTATGTAACAGGTTTGCAAAGTAAAAAAGTCCAAAAAGCCCAAACGGAGTTCCCATCTCCCACAGAAAACTCTGATCTGCCTGAAAACCGTTTGTTTGTAGTCCAGCTGCTTCACTTTCATCCCTGTGACGACACAGCAAAATTCCCTTCATAATGCTCGCCTGGCGGCTAGTCTGATGACCTCAAAAACACCGTTGGTAAAACACTTACAAGACATCCGACTGCTGCCTTTCCTCTCCCTCCCAAACACTAGCTACATTGGCTTTTTCTTTGTTGTTACTGTGATGTAGAGACAGAGCTCAGCTAATACTTTATGGATGAAAGACACATTTGTTAGAGATTAATGACTGACCACTCGGAAACTCTTGCTCCAGTCTATGTTGCTAAGCTGGTATGGGGAACATGTCGTGTTTACCGGCTTCTCACGACCCGCCCTTCTCTGCTTCTGATTGGATAGTAGTCCTTAACTACGAACTGTGCATGGGAAACAAAGATCATTTAGAGACAAGATGTATCACTTCGTAGCTAAAATGAAGCGTTCAACACACAGGGTGCAAAGATGAGCTGCAGCAATGTGCAGTATGACAAAAAATATGGTGTTTTTTGAAAATGAAATCTGTTCTGGTACAGCCCTAAGTAAAATTATGAATCTAAAAATGAGTATAATAAGACAAGCGACACTGTAGTACACAGGATGGGTATCTTCCCGGACGCATATTAAGTCCTTTTTCCCCAGGCAGGAAGTGATCATAAAGCTTGAAGCTATATCCTATAATTGGCTGTAGCTGAATTTCTGAATCTTTCCCCTGAATTGAAAGTTTTTAACCAGCTTGGCTGGTTGCAATAAAACCTGCTGAAGGAAAAAAGTCTGACAGATTCTTCAGTATAATTTAATGTGATTGAGAATCCCAAATAGACTTTTTCACCAGTGAGACACCCTGGGGGCGTTCCAGGAAGGTTAATCAATTGCGTTTAAATTCATGATTGATTTGTCCTTTCTATTGGGTTTCTTGGAAAAAAAGGGTGTCGTGATACTGTTGAGTCATTGTCAGCAGTTTTACAACAGATTCTTGTGAAGGCAAGCAATTTTATTTCCTCAAGAGCAGGAAGGGCTCCAAAAGAAAAAAAAACACTGCATGAGAACAAGACCTGTTAGAGAGCTGTAAATGACTCATCACATTTTTATTACTACCATGAATATGCTCCATCTCCTCCCCAGTGGAGTATGAGTACTTGCTGTCTTCAAGGACCACTCTGCAGGCCTTTGTTCTTTGATAAGGTCACTGGTTGAAGGGCAGCACAAAAGGAGTCTCTCTATTGACTTTCTGTTGGCGGCATTTTACAAAATGTATTTTTCATGTGTCTGAAATGGACTGAAATGTCACGGGAAGAGAATTTGTTGCCTTTTTTTACGGGTAGAGGTAAGTGTTGCCACCTTAGGGAGAATAAAATTATTTTAGAAATAAAGCTCTGACGCTTTTGTTGTGTAGTCATTGTAGTCATTGGTCTTGATTCCTTTCAACAATAGGCAAGGATCTCCGACGAACCACGATAGTTTGTTACCCAGGTGGATAAGTTGAAGAGATCATCATTACTTTGAGCGCAAACAGTAGAAACAGATCATTTCGTACAATACTGATTTTTTTGTCATCTCCCTAGCTCTTTAAACTTTTTTCCCATAATTTATTTTTAATAATAATATAGCTGTTGAACAAATGACTAGCTATGAAGAAGCAGTGGCAAGAAGAGGAGATGCAAAAGGAGAACACAGATGCATTTGTGCAATCTAACCAAGGCTGGCATGCAGTGTGCTTAAGACATAATTAAATTTGTGTTTTCCAAATGCTGGAGTCCCAGGTGTGTTTGTTAACTAATGTCCTCACCAGCTGGAGGAGCTTGTGATTTAAAATGGGAGGAGAGGCCATTTTTGTTTATCGAAAGCTTTTTGGAAAAACCAATCGCGTGACACGGCTGATCGATTGCAGGCAATGACTTTTTGGTGAGGAGTAAACAAGTTCAGCTGTCCAGTGTGCTAACGCTGCATTGATCAAAGCCAAATGTGCTTCCCTTTGGTCCTAAATTCATCTTTTTCCCTGTACAAACATGATATTTTGGTTTTATTTGGAGCATACTGACACTTTGGTAAAAGAGTTCGGAGAAGAAGGCTTACAGGCCAACAGGGCACTGTAATATTCAGCAGAGCGGAAGCAGATAGACTAACAGACAGATTAGTGGAGGGACAGAAGTAGATTAATCTGAAATAAGCCAGTTCGGTGGGACATGCACGTGTGCATATTAATGTGAGTGTGCACATGCATCTGTGTGGTTATGGGTCTGCTACTACAGAGATGGTAAGTGTGGGTGTGTAACACTGGTCTGGCTTTCAATGAGATTATCTGGCCCATCATAAAGGCCAAAGATCTCAGTATTGTGATAATGAGCCTGACACAGGGGGGTTGGCCCAGAGCCGTCCCACTGTTTTGATGCTGTTTGTGCAAACACATCAGCAATAAATTAAAAAGACAAAAGTCAAAGTGGAAAGAGGAAAACATTAGATAATGCAGTAAACTGGTTTGACAGGTTTTTCCAACACAATCATGGTAGCAGCCAGCTGCCCCACAAATTATTAACTATATTGATGACAATGGAGATGAGACCTGTAGTGGCAGGAAGGCTGAGGCAGGTGATGTTGCACACAGTGGTATAAACGCTCAAACATTATGCAGTAGTACTCCAAAGACGGTTAAAGTCAAGGGCAATTGGACTACGGTTGAAGATACTTGAAGACGTTTCGTCCCTCATCCGAGAGACTTCTTCAGTTCTGACTGACGGGTAAGGAAACTCAGCTATTTCACCTCTGTGGCGTCGTTTGCGAGGATCGTGGGGCCAGGACTGTCGATACCGCTGGTTTGTTAGTGCTCCTGGCAGTAACGACAGTCGTTATGGTCGTCAAACGAGGTTAAATAGTTTCCCTACTAGTCAGTCAGAACTGAAGAAGCCTCTTGGATGAAACGTCTTCTAGTATCTTCTTTGGATGTACAGGGTTCTGGAGGTAAAAGTTTCATTCATTTTACGAAGAAAATGTAAGAGCATTGACAGTTGTAGCACTTCAGAGGCTTGCATTGGCTCTTTGGGCTTAATCATCAAAACAAAACATCTCAGAATGTACAAAGATACAAGCCTGTGTACATAAAACTGAGACATTATCGGCTAAATATGCATCAGTGAGCATGAAAACTCAGTTATTTGTGCCAATAACAATAAGCCTTAGTGTAGGACTGCACATTTTCAAAAACAAATAACACATAATGTGCAGATTCTGTTAATTATCTTTTTGATTTTACTTCAATTTTAGATAATTTTTTAATTTGCTTTCTCTCTGATTCACGCCTCAGAAATGAAGGGGAAGTGATTAAAACTGATTGCCCTAACATATCATCCTATGGTACTGGGATATTATTTAGAGTGTTTCTCTCATAGTGTTTCTGTGTTGAGGAGCAAAAAAAGAAACATGCATCCACAACCAGCTGATTTTTTTGCAACTCTGAAACACTAAATAATGACACAGTAAGCTATGCTATAAAGGGAATAGCCATAAAACAGGGTCACTACATTCTGCTGCAGCGTTTACACTGCCATGCATTTGAAAATAAATAACTAAAAAGGACATTGAAAGTGGAACAGCCAAAAAAACCTCTGAGGAATCCTTATTAGTAATACTTAGTTACAGTAGTTACAAGGATAACATTAACATTAAGTGATGTATCCACGGTGCAAGAACATTATAGTTCAATACAGATGTATTGCTTTTAAAATAATTTCAGAAAATGGACATGCACTTTATCGTATCAAGGTTTAAAAATAAGAGAATTATTATCAGAACTCAGCAGACCAGTGACACCCAAAACATCACGTCTGGTATGCACAAAAGATTTGACTGTGTGTGGTTCTATAGTACGCTTTGAGGCGTGTTTGATTGAAGTTCCCGTTCAAATGATTTTTAATGCTAGTGACATTTTGAGTGCACTTGGGATAAATTAGCATTAAAAATCCTTTTAACGGGAGATATTTGCTGTGTGGATCTATTTGTTTTCAACTCTTCTAGATTCTCTTTGATCCAGCACCCATCCTGTTGGGCGCTAGGATGTGCGTGTGTTTTTTTTATGGTTTCATTTTTCCTTAATTTTCACATTTCTTGAATGGATCATTTCTCACTTTGGAGAGCAAGTTGGTTTAAACTCATTACAAATGAAAGCCCCCCCTCTCTTTATACAGGCCAAACTACAAAAGGCATAACATGAACTCTGAACTGCTGATAGACTAACTCGCAGTATGAATGAATGCCATTATTAAGCTTAGTGTGTGAATGTAATTCCAGTAATGGAGCCCTTTTGGATAAACTTCTATGCAAAAAGCCTCTTATAGTAGGAGTCGAACCTTAAATAACAGATCCTGTCATGTGATTTGACGATGAACTTACAGCTTAAGTCTTGGTCTCATGATCAGATACGTCTTTCTCCTCTAGAAAAATACCCCCCTGCATATTCTTAGTGAACACTTTCATTGGTGTGTGATGGTGAAAGCATGCCAGGATGTTTTTCTGGGTAATAAATGTTTTAAATTTTGGTATAGTCACAGTGTCACAATTTGCCTCAAAGCAAAACCAAAAAGAGATTACAAACACACAACAGGCCACGTGTTAAAGAATGGAAAATAAATAGTAGTAGTTTTCCAATGAAGTCCATCTTTATTATCTTTTTCTTGTTACGACCATGTATCTATGTCAGGATGGCCGAGCGGTCTAAGGCGCTGCGTTCAGGTCGCAGTCTCCTCTGGAGGCGTGGGTTCGAATCCCACTTCTGACAGAAACCTTTTTCCTTAAAACTAAGCATATACTGTCAGTCCCACGCTTTTTACATACTGTTATTACAGCCACTACTGGTAAGTACTTCCAATGCAGCTAATATATGTATATATATATATATCTATATCTATATCTATCTATCTATCTATCTATCTATCTATCTATCTATCTATCTATCTATCTATCTATCTATCT
>JAPMOB010224911.1:0-22588 GCA_029875015.1 Lepomis gibbosus | reverse complement strand
GAATGTGCTCTGAATGACATTGTAGAAGATCATTTCATCTCTAATTGAGTTTGCCTTAGCAGACAGAATTCTGTGTAATATTTATTATTGAATCATGCGGTTTGTATTTTTTACAAACTGCCTGTATTTTTTAAATATATATATTTAGTGTACACTACATATAGATGCACGTTTTCTAATTAAATGCACATTGTCTATACATGTACATGTACGGTTTTAACAGTGATTGTATATTATACATCTCAATAAATGTTAGTTAAATGTCTTTTTAAATGAAACATTTCACACAGTGGCTTTGGGTTATAAACAAGTGCTGTTTCTTGTGCACAGCCATACCAAAACTGCAATATGGCTTCTGTTAAAATATCTTTAAAAATCTTGCTTCCAAGTAAACCTCTTGCATAAGCCCCTAAATGGGGTGTTGACAATATTGAGCACTTCTCTGGAATTTTTCAAGAGCATGTGTCTAGAGGTCTCAATTCTCTGTATGCTTTAAGTATACCTTCTCTACACTGTACTTGAATGACCTGTTTTCTCTGTATGATTTAACCATGTTGTGACAATGTCTTCTATTGTTGATATTTTTAGTTATATTTATTTAATTCTACTGTATTGTTGAAAATCGTGTAGGTGATATTTGTACCTAAAACTTGACTTGAATATCTCTCTCTCTAATAATGAGAGCAATGCAGGCAACTTTGGCTGTGACTTTAGTCTTGCATATGAGACCAACGTGACTCACAATCTGTGCCTCAGACCGTAGTTTATTTAGTTGCTGTTGCTTTCAGTTATTGCTGAGTAAATATGAACCTCTGTCCTCTTTTCTGTTAATCATTTACTGTGACATCAGACTTTTTGCACGTTCTGACCATATGTTGATGTGACTCTGGCCTGCACTATTGATCTGTCTCATTTGTCCAATAAATTTGGAAAAAGAGTGCTTTAACTTTGGCTTTTTTGCTGTTTGACTTTCATGCTTTGGTTGTTTTTGTGCAGTAGCCATTGCCACTACTTAATGGTTCTGCATACCACAAATTAGGATTGCAATGCTCAACCAAAAAGGCAATGAATTCAGTTCATTGGTAGAGGTCCTAGTAAATCCTTTCTGTCTATCTGTCTGTGGAATGTGTGTCAGACCAGAAAGGAAGATTAGAGAAAAGTGGGGCACCAGAGCTGGGAAAAGAGCAAGAGTGGACTCTAGGGTAATTTATTCTCTCTCTCACTCTCTTTGTCTCTCTCTCTCATTCTCTCTCTCTCTCTCTGGTCATCTTATGACATGCTTAAACCCCCTTGTTGGTGGCTTTAATTGCTTCGATTCTGGGCAGCAGACTTATAGCTGCTGTTGAGCTGTTACATGCTGTGTAGAACAATATGCAGGCACCGGCTATCAGTGAATGAAGTCCCATAGTGCCCGTCCCGGTACAATAACTGACGTTTTTGCATTTAAGCTTTAAGAGGGTATTTGCTCAAACCATTGGGTGCTGATGCACTGAGTGCTGATAAGGCAGTAATGTAATGGCACTTGGTGATTTATTTTATCTAAAATACCATTGGCCGTAGATTTAGCCTATTATCAAAAGCCTGTATATTTATATTTGGACTCTTGTACATACCAGAGATTGGGCCTTTTGCCCACATACGCACATTGTTGCACCCAAAATTCAAGAAACAACTGCGTCCCTAAACACACAGCTATGAAAACCAACCCGCTACTGTACGTGGGAAACATTAAGATAACAGGTGTGTGGGACCATGCAGGCTTTTTGTTATTGAGATGAGTGATGTTTGTCATTTTTTATGTTGCTTAGTATTTTCTTCTGAGGCAGCTGTGTGAAACATTTCTCACTATCCAGTAAGTAGAGATTTCATTTGCAATTATACACCAACTTGCTGTATTTTCCATAATGTACGTTCCCATGGGACATTTCTCTACTTCTCTACTAGCATTTATTTTTGTCATGACTTTGACCGCTCACTGAACTGGCCAACTGCTTACTGACTGGATTAACTCTGCACCATGTTAACATTATGGTACTTCATTCATAGAGACATCAGAGGGACAAGGGGTGGGAGCAGAGGACTAAGCCAGCATAGAAAGCAACCAGAAAGAGAGAAAACTAAACAGATCACTGAAAGATTGGAGTGTACGATGGAGAACTAGATCAGAGAGAGAACAGCTTAAAAGAAAAAATCAAAGCAATACATTAGAATAAAGGGGGGCAAATTTCTCCATGACCTACATTTGCATTGCTATCTGCAGCTTAATCCAACATGTGCAGTTGTGACATAGTGCTGTAAGAGTACAGTAAGCCAGTTGTCATAAATTACCATATCAAGTCTGCCTGGAGTCTGTTTACTGGCTTTGAATGTCTGTCTAGAGACCACCCTCATACTTTTCTTTTGTACAGCAAGAATTGTAGGCATCGCACTAACAAGCTATACTCCCATGCTTAACACTTGGTCATGCTGTTTAATTTCTCTCACGACAATACTTCATGCCACTCAAAGACCGACTTAAGGCTATGTCCCATACTGTAGACATCAGCACCATCAGTGTGGTCTTTACCGAGTGAAACGCCTACTCAGTTGGCCTGAGGTCAGCTAACTGACTCGGACAGTCAATAACATGCCACTGTTTGGCCATAAAACACTCCTTGTTTGCATTAGCTGGATGTTCTGGGTGATTGTCCTGCTGCATTGTAGTAGTCACTACTTAACTACTTAAAACTAAAACACATTTAGACTACACTGAAGACTTAACAAAACAATGTTTTAGGTCTTATTAGCTAAACTTTAATCTACAAATTTCCTGCTGAATCTATTTTTATTAAACAGCCTTGACCAAATGTATGTATGACAATTTCTGAATGGAATGTATAATGTGGCTCATTTAAATGAAGCAGTCCAATAGTAAAACATTTCAATGAGAAATTTGATAGCATTTTGATGTAGGCACATCAAGACATGCCAGCTCTGCCTATATCATAGTTCAAATGACAGATATCAGATGCAGATTTGAATAGTTTTGATAATGATGTATTAGGCAAGTTGAAATCACCTTTTTTTTCTCAAAGTAAGGACTGGATGTGCAATGTGTAAGATGAGAAATGACTCACACTGCACACCACAGACAGGAATATAGGACGGTGGCATTTTGTAGGCAAGAGCAATGCATTCTTGTTATCTTAATTGGTTCCCATCCATTGCTTTAGTGTCCATTCATACCACAATGCTGTGAGACAGAAACAATGAAAGAGGGGGAGGATAACAGAGGAGGGAGATAGAGATACAGAGCACGGTAAGCATCCAAACGAGAAGGAGACAGACACAGAGAGCAATGGGTGCATTTACCAGCTACCTTTTCTTGTTTATCTGCAGCCTCAGGACCTCGTTAGCATTCCCACTGCAGAACCACACAGAGGTGACATATTGTCACTCTCAAATTATTCCTCTTTGACATCTATACTCTCTCCTCTCCCCTTTTACCTTTTGCTCTCTTCTCATCCAAGTACTTGACAACAAAAATTCAATATACATTGCTTGTTCTTTGTTCTTCTTTCTCTCCAGACCTCCTCTTTCCACTCTTTATTACACATTTTTCTCTGTTTTCCAATAATCATCATGTTAATACTGTGAGATTTTGCTAGAATTTTATACAGCGTTCATTAGTTTTCAGGCTGCAACTCTACAGTGGCACACTGACACACTTACTGTTATAAGCCTCTGCTGTGTTTAGTGTACGTCAGTCCAAAAATCTTTGCTTTCTTTGAAAGCTACTTTGTATCTAAATCATCTCTGCGTATGTCACTCATTTGTCCATGTAGTTTTTATGCTGCTTCAACTTTCCACACCAAGGTGAGATGGCAGAATAGAGTGGAAGAAGGTAGCAAAAAGGCAATAGAGGACAAGTGAGTTGGACGATGAAAAAAGGAGGGATGAGATGAGAATTGTACAGGTAATTGAGAGGGCAAGCAGAGAGAGGAAGAGGGAGAAGAAACAAGATCAGGCCAGAAAACAGAAGCATAAGAGGAGGAAAGAGCAGAGGAGACCTGAGACGATACAGCCTCCATGAGAGGTGAGCCATTTAAGGGAGAGAAGGGTATTCAGCATGCATTTCACTGCATTGCAGTGGCACACTGACACACATTCACAACTACAATTTAAAAAGAGCCTTGTTTGGTTCTTTTAAAGAATATAGTGTTGGCCCATTGCCAGTGTTGATAAATATTGTCACTAAACTACACATCCTGCTGTCATTTACTGTCTGTATAAATACACGCCGATGTCAGCCTGCAGCTGCTTTGGTGCCTGATTTGACTATGATGCAAACCATTTACAAACAGCATCATGTGTTTAAACCTGGATAATTATCCACCCTCCCCTCTTTCTCTTATCTGTCCTGTCAGTATTCAGTGAATATGGTGCTATTTAGTGAGACAATGGGCTGTTAACGGTTTATAATGGTTAGTAGTTTACAGTCCTTGTTACTGTATATGTCCTTTTATCATCTACTGAATGTTAATTATTGCAGCTGTACATGAGATACATAGGTATCAACTGAAGTATGTCCCAGTACAGGAAAACGCTGAGAATTCATATTAGCCTCATCATTTTATTCTCTCTCCATCTCCTCTTCTCTTTCAACTCCTCTGCTACCATCTTCTCCTCTCCCCTCTGTCCATCTTCTTCCTTCTCCAATCTTTGGATGGCAGCTGTTGGGAGCCGTAGTCTAGAGTTTATATGTGTTATACTGGTCAGACTGCAGCAGGTGTGCGTGTGTATACTCAGCCACACATTTGCATGCACATGTGTTGGTGCCCATTGACGCTAGACTTACTGACTGTCGAGTGTGTGTTTGTGTGTTTGTGTGTGTGTGTGTGTGTGTGTGTGTGTGTGTGTGTGTGTGTATGTTTATATCTCAGCCGGGACTTTAAACTGAATGCACATCAGCCGATAAGGACTTGTGTCACCATGGGGACAAAAATGACAGGGTAGAGACTGCTTTTTGAGGGCTTAACACTTGGTTGTGTTAGGGTAAGTTTAAAGGTTTGGCTTGTAGCTGTGGCGGTTAAGGTTATGTCAATGAAATATCCCCACAGGGATAGAGGAGGATGAACTGAGGTGCTAAAATGCCAGTATATGATAAATACAGTTTGTTTGTTTGTTTTTTACTTTGAGTCATATACTATAATAGAATCCCAGAATAAAAATATTGAGCATATAATATAAATGAGCATAATCCCTTAACCCCTATATCTAGTATGAATATTATATTAGATCTATTTAGACCTTCCTTTGAGAAATCGTTTTGACTTGTTTGGCTTTCATTTCCTTTTTTTCCAAGCTCCTTTAGGTCCAGGATTCATTAAAAGCTATAACAGTAAGCCACTTAGTTTCTAGTTAATTGAAAAATGTAATTGGATGACTTACAGTATGCTACCAGACTGACATAACAGAAATATAAATCAGTGAATGAAACGCTTGCCTGTATCTGTGCTGCTGTGTGTGGGTGGCTCCATCTGGCCATGCCAACTGCTCAGCTAGAAATGTGTGTATGTGAGATATGTTTTCAAAGACATCATACTAAGACATTAGTTATCCAGTGATAAAATGATTCAGGATGCAGCTCTTTCTAAAACCGTATCACATACATAAATAAAAAAAAACACTGGTTTAAAATCCTTGTAAATGTGCGGTGATTAGTTTGTGGTCTTTAACGCCAACCGATTTCCGAAGTAGTTTGTAGACTGACGTCTTTTGAGCCACATCCGTCTTTTCAAAGCCTAACCACCTTCACGAGTGAGGTTGATCCATGTCTAGAAATTTAATATAATGACGTAGATTGTGAAGGCTGGTTTTATCTCCTGGTACCTGCTCACTCATTTTTAACTTAAGTCATTACTTTTTTGAGCAGTTATTGCTTGTTTACCTCTGGCACAGTGTACTGCATGCCTGACACAGTGAATGTGGGGGACCGAAGTAGGGTACTCGATAGTTATGATAGTATTGTAGACAATATATATCTCACACACTCCTAAACACCTAAAATTGTATAAAATAGTGATTTAACTTAATTGGCCTCTTCTCAGTCACTGGGGATGAACAAGCTAGTACTTTGCTAACTGCCGGTCCCAAGTCGGATAAATGGGAAGGATTGCCTCAAGAAGGGCATCCGGCATAAAAAGCCTCAGCCAAATCAAATATGCAGATCATCAAATCTCCATGCCAGGTTGGGTGGAGCCCTGTTTGCCAGCAAGATTGAAACAGATCATCTGCTGTGGCGACTCCCACGACGAGCAGTCAAAAGAAGAAGTGATTTGACTTAATGTCACCTTTGGAAACTGTAATTCCTGGCCTTTCACAGTTAGGCTGTCAGTCTATTCAGGAGCTGATGCCTACAATGTAGTCTAACAAGATTAACATAAATACAGGTTAAAATATTGCGTAATCAGCTGTATTAGCCAGAGGCAATGAAAAATGGTCTTAACATTACTGCCACATAGCATTCAGCCATACAACTATAGATAATCTTTTTTTTTAAATGTCACAACTCATTTTTCAGTGCGAATAAAACAGCTTTGTTCGACTGGAGGCCGACATGTAGAAGAAAAGATTTGATTTTAAATTTAGCCAGCTCAGCGTGGATGTAGCCTTAGTGTTTTCTTCAGCTCTGTAATTAGCTAGTGAGCAGATTTCCTTACCTCCGTCCAGCTGGGTGAGTGAGTGTGTGTATGTGAGTGCGCGTGTATCCAGCTGTATGGTCTCCAGTCTCTTATCAGTGTAACCACTGGCCCGTAGTTAAAAGCAGCCAGCTGGTGTGCCCATTCACAGTTGGTTTTAGCTAGCAAGCCTCTCTTGACCCTATGTCAAAACTACCCCAGCGATATCCCTTTCTCTCTCTTTCTCAAATTTTCCTTCTCCCATTTTAGTAATAGGTGTTTAATTTTTCTCTTCTGTTTTTTTTACATGAATGTATAGGATGAAAGACGATCATACAGCGTCATATTGCTCCCTGCTGACTTGATACCATACCATGATTATTGTTTGTTTCAGATGGCATCAAATCATGTCACATTTGGGTTGCTATGACAATGAGAATCAACTTTGTCCTTCCTCTTTTATTTATTCCCGTGGAGAGGATGAGTAACATTGCTGTTTGCTTTTGGGAGAATTGTCAAGTACTATACTGCAGTGAACTACTTAAAGACGGCTAATAATACAAATGATTTAAATTACAAAGCAATTTAAATTTTTGCCTTTTTTTCTTCTGTCCTTTTAAAGTCATTTCTTTCTAATGCATGCACACACACACAGTCAGCACAGTGGGACATTTCATTGAACAGTCTGGAAGGGGGTTGAGAACAGGAACAGACTTGGCAACTCAACATGAAATTGCCATACTATGTCTCTCATTGTCTCACACACACACACACACACACACACACACAGAAAACTATCACTTCTGTCACAAATGTCCCAGTAGACCATTGAGACACTAGTTCCCACAGAAAGTTGAAGTATCGGAGACCAAGAGACAAAAGCCTTGGTAGGAATAAATGAAATTAGTGTTTTCTTCTTTTTTCTCAGTTGCTAGTTCTGCTTATTTCACTACATTTTTTTAAAAAAAGGAGTCAGTTTAGCATTGTTGGTAGAGAGTGGAGCCTACAGTGTGTATGTGTGTTTTCGAGCGGTAATGTATTGGTGGCGCAGGAATAATTACAAGCCTCCAAAACAACCATGTCACAGAGCAGCTATTTCTACTGACAGCCAGCTATGCCACTACACACACACAAAGCAGTGGTCCAGCCTGGCAGTGAAGTAGCTGAAGCTTGCTTCTGTGTACAGATTGGCCTGATATCCACTTTTGGCCAGCACTTCTGACTGCATGTAAATGTGGGAGCTCGTAATGGGCGATTTGCTTAAAATCAATATCATGATTAATAAGGATTTTTTTTACAATACCACTGTATCAAAATAGGACTAAAATAAATCAAAAATTCACAAAACTTAACAAAACTGTGCATCCCCTGTAACACTATTTTGGAGTCCATGTCAGATTGTAACACACACACACACATATACAGTTTCCACAGTAACTGGCAGTCATGGCAGAGGCCACATTGACTAGCTACCTGCTGTAAGAGTCTTTCACACATGGAGTCTGGGGTACTGCTGAATTATTTTACTTCAACAAAAGAGTTTTAACATGATCTTGCTATAGTGTAAACGGTTTTAGTTGGAAGGCTCTGTTACCTTGAATTTTTGCTCATTTATGGTCATGGCAGCTTGAGCAATGCTGACATCTGCAGACAAATTTCTCTTGTATAGCTGTCTCTTGTGTGTTAGCAGTAGTTTCTTTCAGATATGACTCCTTGAAAGGAAATACCATTCACTGGAAGTCTATTCAAAAGGAAATGGTGGGTGTTGCAATAATCTCTCAAAATCTGGCTTTAGTGCGAGCTAGACGCACCCGTAATGGTGCACCTGTGCATATAGCCAAGAGCAGAGTTTGGTTCTCTTATATGACTCATATCAAATCCAGGAGTAAGGGTGGGGAAATAGGAAATAAATAATCAGCTGAAACCAAACTCTTCCCTTGACAGCGTGGGCTAGAATCTACAGTATTTTTCTAATTAAAAACTTTTGCCAGCACTAACTTGGCCGCGTGGCCTCCCCGCAGCACAGGCACCTATCAGCTAAGCACACCCTCTAGAATAATAAACAGTCAAATTAACGGAGATGTGGGCAGATGGATAGGATGACTAAACAAGTCAACGCAAGAATGAATGAGCATGACGGTGTTGTATGACAGAGAGCTCTTTTATGGCATGTAGTAGCCACACCCTCTACACTCTACACAACAAGCACGCACAGCAAAAGAGGAATGGATAAATGAATGGATAAAGGGAAATATTTCAGGTCATAATGGCCTCAATGGGACTGACATTAAATTATATATTGTTGAAAGGTAAAGGAAAGTTGTAATTTGCCATCTAGAATCGCTTAATTCACTTCCAGCCTGTATCTCTCTGTTTCTGTTACACTGTGTCTGCCTTTGACTGAGCAGTGAAAAGTACACTGTGCTAATTCAGGTCATTTAGAAGACAGATTGCACATTGTCTGTGTGTTCATAATCACACAGCGACTGAAACTAAAAACTACATATGCTGTCCCACTGGTTTAGTTTTGATATTTTGTCACTCTGATGCTTGTTAGGTCAGTCTGGCAAACATGCACAGCTCAGTGAAAGAATTCAGCCAGATTTAACGCAAAACTTGCTTAGTGCTAGGTCTGGACAATAACAGTAAAAATACTTTTTTTTTCCCAATAACAATATTAAAAAAATTTCAATAAAATCTTCAATAAATGTTTCATTTTATGACTTGTTTTTTTATTAATATGTTTATTTTGTTGAGGAAAAAGGACTGAAAAAAGATTTTACATAATTTCACTCATGCATATTTGTTGACAAAGATTTTTATCATAATTGTTTTGAATGTTCTACCTCAGATTTGTGAAGTGATCCACTGTTTGGCATAAAGTGTTGACCATAAAGAAAAGTTAAAACCACAATTAATCATCAGGTTTCTACAACTTTCGCTCAGAGCAAATATCAGCCTTTAAACTAGAAAGAAATAACTATTTGATACTTATCGTTGATAATTATTGATATAGAAAGATGTGAAACTTTTTATCGTGATAACATTTTTGGCCATATCGTCCAACCCTTCTTAGTGCAACTTTGCACAGTGACACGAACTATCCTGCACATATGTAGCTACATATTCATTTACACATAAGATAAATATGTAAAAAACACTGAATCCACTTAACAACTCTTCACACATGATCCTGTTGAATTTAGAGATTCAAAAGATATGCTCCAAACTTTGGGCCTAACTTTTCCCCGCACCACTCCAGCTAGAGATCGTCTTACCTCTGTCCGGCTGTGTGTGTGTGTATTAAGCTGCAGCTCCATAATACTTTTTGGTTGAATTTCAACTCAGACCACTTGAAACAACCATTTCAATTTAAAGGTTTGTCTCACTTTACTAATTTCTGTCCTGTAAGGATTTCCTATTTAGAGGAGGGACTGTTGGAGGCCAAATCGTCAACCTTTTGCATTTGTTTTGCCCAGCCTCTGACAGAATAAAAGACAATTTCGTGTGTTGTGAGTGAGTGACAGCTGTGTGTGTGTCTCTGCATGCAGCAAGGACTGTGCTGACAGCAGAATGGCTTGCTCTGTTGGAGGGGATTCACACTTCTCATCAGATCATCATGAGCAAACTGTCTCCAACACACACACACACACACACACACCTACACACACACAGACTGAGATTATCACTCTGTTTCTGATGCACTGAACAGAATGTGCAAGAACTCCACACAGTTTCGTACAAGATCTCTCTGGCCCTGCCTTCTCTCTTTTTCATGCACGCATGCAGACACACACGCTCACACACACACACACACACACACACTCACATACACACAGTGGTGCCTCAATCCCACAGAGAAACCAGCTAGTCACACTGAGCACCCAGACAATAGTTCTGTCAATCAACGTCAAGTCCCTGCTTAGTTGTCGCGCCTGAAGCCTTCCAGTGGACAGCTAGTTAGCCTGTGTGAAGGAAACCGACACTAGCCTCAAGCACATTTACTAGGCCCCAGCTCCAACTTCCCATCACTTCTCTTCAACTGAATGTGCGCAATTCGTAACTCAGTGTTTCCCACTGATTCCCACAGTGAAGAGAGTGAGGTCAGGGAGTGCTTACTACCAATACTTCATTTAGAAAGTCCAGCTACAATAATTAAGATTTAAAAATCTATTTAACGTCCCAGTGTTTGTATTTTAGCACTGTGCTGCTAATGCATTTTCTTCACTTACCTATGTATGTGGAGGCCCTGCTGAATTTTTAAATAGAATTCATTGTCTTTTTTTATGTCTTTCAGGTGGGACCAGAGACATTGGATCTGCATTGACCAGGATGTGTATGAGACATCGCAGCATAGAGGCTAAACTCAAACAGTTCTCCATGTAAGCAACATTGCTGTTTTACCCTTTCGTCGACTCTCTTCAACTACAGTACTACTGACATGAATCAACATACAGGACATGATGTAATATATCCCAAATTTGGTGACTCCTATGCTGGGATTTAAGAGGTGGTGGGAAGAGGCAGAGATTTCATTGGGGTTACCAATGGGGTTATCTTTGTGAGATAAAAAGGGAATGTTAACATATGTCCCAACAAAACCTACCCTCTACCAACACTCAAACCCTGACAATTTCCAGTGATGCAACATTTGCTTAAAATGTCATTTTTGAGTTCTAACAAAAAAGTCAGTGCTTTTCTAACTTTAAAAGATTAACATCTGATTGGGGTAAAGTTTATTTTCTTTGGCAGTGCTTCCTATATTAGTCACGCAGAATTAGTGTACATTGACCCAAGCTGTTTCCCTAACAGTGCAACTGTACTGAAATGATATTTTGTATGGTCTGTATTTGAATTGTTTTTTCACCACATCCTCCCATGTCCTGACACTTTGTGTGTGGGTGAGAAATGCCCCTTGTCGTGGAATGCTGGGAAAGAGACAATTTGTCTGGCAACACAAGCATCTATAATGTTTCAGTGTAGTCTCACACACACACACACACACACTAATGTCTCTCTCTCTCTCTCTCTCACACTCACAGACACACACTACACAGACAAGGGGCTCTCTAATTTCGGGTGGCATTTCAGTAGAGATTCCACTTGGATCTCCATAGCAGGGGCTGTACACTGGGGGGCTGTGGTCAAAACCCACCCACGCACTGACACACACACACACACACTTTGGAGAAATGTCTGCAAGAGGGTGAAGTCTAATTTTAGTTTCATGCACTAACCCTGCAGCTGCCTACCTCACACTCATAACCTCTTAAACACACTCACAAATACAAGATGGCACAGTTGGGTAATGATTGACAGACATGACTGCACTAGCTTCTTACTTCCTCCTGTGACACAGTCAGACATAAGCAGACTTGCTCTTTTTTCAGTCTCTGTTTTTTCTCCTTGTCTCTCTGCCTGTTAATGATTGACAGACAAGATCATACAGTGAGACAGAAACGCGAACCAGACCTAATTATTTTTATGCCTGACAGTCTGACTGCTACTTTACAATCAGGTGACAGATATAATGACAAACCTGCAGAGCAGGTCTGTAAAATGTAAATAAAGTGGCTGGTATTTTACATTTCCATTTGTATTATGTTTATAAATAGGTTGTTCAGCCATTTGATTGGTCAATAAACTTTTAATTTTGGAAACACATAAATGATAGATATTAGTGTTTTGAATGAATTCTAGTACAGATAAGTTAATTTTAAAACCCTTGTCTTGAAAATCTACTTCAAAATGGTTTTACCGATCAGTGTGACCTCAGATTAGAAGTAAGCACGATGCTGTTTTCGCAGGGCCTTTCTGGAGGGTTTGATCAACCCTCTGCAAGAACAGATGGAGGAGTGGAAAAGAGGAGTCAGCACTTTGGACAAGGACCATGCTAAAGGTAGGACACATAGGAATATAACACTATGTGCCAGGGCTAAACGATTTTGAAAGAATATCTAATTGCCGTTATTTTGACTGATATTGCAATCACAGTATGATTTGTGACATTGGAGGGAATGATCATTTTTACATAATTCTCATTTTCGTAAACATATTTAAATGATTGTGTGATTTTTGCAAGGATCTGTACCAAACAAAGATTTTGTCTTAGAATATGATATATAGGACAATTAATCTCTGCAGCACCACAATATTTAATTTAAATGGTATTTTGACACACATTTTGCCTTTAATAAATGTTGCTCTTCCTTCTATTTTGAAATTGTACTAGGACATATTGCCATTTCAATTAATTGTTCAGCCCTGCTATATGCTGATCTAGAAATTACTTTGACATCAGGATAGATCTTTCACATTTTAAAGCAATGTAAAGTTCAAATTAGTTATTGCCACTATCACTTTAAGCATAGGTTGACTTAAGGCTCTTTTTTGTTTCTGAACCAGAGTATAAAAGAGCCCGGCAGGAAATAAAGAAGAAGTCCTCGGACACACTGAAACTTCAGAAGAAAGCAAAGAAAGGTAAAAAATAAAATTTTTAAAAAGATCTTTTTATTTAAAAGCTTAGGTCAAGTAACAAAAATAACACTGCCAAGTGCCATTCATCAGATAATGATGGAGACAAATCTTCTTCTCAATCTTGTGCCAACATACTTGTAAAGTTTTGACCACTACACAATTTAAGTCTTATCATCTTTATTATGCAGGCTTAGAAACTAAGTGTAGGGATCACACATTTATTGACTTGGAGAACTGCCTGCTAAGCCAGTGAAATATATCCAGTGAAGTGAGAATTTGTTCAGAATGAATTTGTGGAAAGCAAAGAAAAATGCTTTTGTTATACTATAGTAGTTTGCATGATAATTAGGAAGCATGGAACTTGAGTCTTATGCACCCCTCACACTGAAAGATTAACATTATGCATGTATTTGAAGCTACGTAAGTAAAGGTTTGGCTTCTTAAAATTCAGCCAATGCCTTTCCCATAGATGGCATGGTTCTGCCAGACAGATGTGGTTTTTATTGACCTCTTGGAGAATCTAGCATTCGTCTGTTTTTTTGGACTCCAATACCAAAAACCTTGGTCTGCCTGCTGTGTCAGGTAGTGTACACTTTAGAATAGCTGAAAGAAAAATTTATCTACTCCTGTATTAATGTAAATGATAATAATTAGTTTTACTTGAACAATATTCATCTGGGCTTTGGTTGTGTTTTAGTTTAGTTTGTTTTATTCTGTACTGGATTAAATATCTCTGTCTGCAAGAAGTCAACACTGAGGACTAAAGGACAAATCTGATCATTGAATTCACAATTTGTGAAGGAAAGTGGCATCTTTTATTTCAAATATGAAAATGTCCAAATCGTATATATGCCATTTTTATTGTATAGCAGTGTTGTGTATAAAAGAAGTTTGTCCTTACTGATTAGACTTGCACAGATCTAGTAAGGCTAAGCATTACCTTACTTGGTAAACATTCGCTTAGAGGGCAGCAGCATTTTCCTTCTGCAGTTTTCTTTGCTCTGGTTCTACATAAGCAGTCACCTACCTAGAGAAAAAATACCATTTGCAAAGAAGGAATTAGATAAATATGCTTTCAGCATGGTTTGGGATGTTGATAGTTTCAGGTATGAATCAGTAGATGTATCACATTCCTAAAGTCAAAAGATATTCTGGAGAAAGTACAACAAAAGGGCAATGGTAGTTTTTACTATTACAACGCAGTAGATTAAACACTGGCATGTAACTCATACTGCACATAGTGACTAATACTGGTACATAAGACTTGTGTCATTCCACTTCAGCTCTCTGCATGACTTTGATTTACATAAAACAGTTATTTGGCATGATTTGGATTTCTGTCATGTGAAATACTTGATAATAAATAAAAAACATATAGGTGCTTTATGATTTGGTTAAGTCCTATAAGGCTTAAACAGACATCCAGACAAACAAGACTGCACCTTTGGGTGATTGACTAGTGTTAGCTGGCACTCTCTCCGTTGACTTGGATCTTTTTCCTTTCCCTGTCCCTATGTGGTTCTGATACCATCCTTCTCCTTATGCTGCACTGCAGCTGATAATCTAGGTAAGTCAGTCTGTGGAATAGACACACTGTCCAAGTTGTTGCTTACAATGTAATGCTTAACCAGTCATCTTGGTTTCATTGTGAGGAAGCCACCATAGATGTTTTATTTAAAGATGTAATATGCACACATCTGTGGTCCCCTGTAGGTTTTTACTTAAGGGTATAGAAACTCAGTGTTTGACCTTTTTATAGTGGCCTACTCTATTCTCCTTTATTTTGTTCTCACTCCTCTCATTCACTTTTTGTAGTTCTGGGCTAGAGGCCCCATGTTAGCGCCTGAAGTAATGAAGTGTTTGTAAAAAGGAAATTGAACAAGAAACAGAGGTGGGTGAGAGCCTGGACTGAAGTGGGTCAGAGGCTGGACTCTGCCTGGGCTCTGGCTCATTTGAGGGTTGAAACAGAAAATTAATAAAATAATTTCTTCATTGAATCAGTATCACAGTAATAGTAAAAACATGCTGTGGCCTGGAGACGAAAGAGAGGAATGGAGGTGAAATGTAGGCCTCGGTAGATTTGACATACAGGGTCCTATATGGTCCAGTGGGTGGCTCCCTCTGTTTTATTGATCCAGCTCTGTAGTGTTACATTTAATTCTACAAACTGTCTGTCTTGTTTTTATCAGCTCTGTGGTGTCCGCCTTAAGTGTGGGTATTGCTGGCAAGTTTCTGTTCTGTTGCTCTGCTCGCATACGCACATTTTGTCTCATTTTCCATAAGCCACCTAGTGACAAAACCAATAAAGGGTTGCCGGAACAAAACTTTAACTTTTATCTTTACATGTAATTGAATTTATACTACAGGCATTCAAAGTGTAGGCAGGAAGTGTTGTGTTCTGCCTCTGATTGGCTAGTACTTGTTGCCTCCATTGGTTAGGGTTAGCCAATCAGAGGCAGAATAGGGGCATGACCTCACACAGAACTGGTGTCCATCAAATGAGAGTTTCTAAAATCTGCAGGGAGGAAATTATAACGCATGCAGGAAAGGGTTCCTTGCCTTAGTTGACCTACAGCGTGTGCCATCGGGTTGTGGTGGATAGCGTGACACGCCTCTTGCTAGAAGCACGTACTTAACGTCTTTGCAGATGGGGAGGAAATTAAAAGATATAACTGTTCTTGAAATTAATTTCATTTTGTGTGGCAATAATCTTTCATTCTTTTATTCACCCTTTTTGACCTGAGCGATGCCTTACTTACTGTACTTGGTTCATCCAAAAAGTCTGAACTCATTGGCCTCTCTGTCACAGAAATACACACAAACATCTAAATCAAATTCAGTCATAGGATATTCGTTTAGGTCACACTTCATTTACACAGAAATAACAGCATCTGTCTGCTTGTGTTAGTGAATCAATATCTGATGTTTGATATGTGTCTTGTGAGGGTGTTTTTCTGACCTGAGACCCCGGCTTAACTAAGAAACAGCCTGTGACTTCAACTTAATGCAATCATTGGTCATGTGAAAGCTGGAGAACCTAATCTCATTTGCCTGTGTGTGCACACGTATCTACATGTGTGCAGATATTTCTTCCCCTGACCATATTCATCTGAAATTCTGGCAACTTGAGTTAGGTTAAAACAACTGTAGAATATCAAAAAGATTGTTGAAACTTTGTGTTGATTTTATGTGTTAAATCTAACACATTCTGATAAATGATAGCTTGTACAAACACCACAAAGCAATTAAAGGGCAACATTTAAACTAGTCACCTACTGGTAATCCACTGTTCGGTATTTTGTGTTCAGTCACATCATTCGTCTGTGTCTCACCTCAGAGGAGTCTCCTTTTCTCTCATACACATAGCAGAACTTCTCCATCTTGTTTCCCCAACTGTGTGGATGAAGGAATCAGCTAACAATTCATAAATTAACTTAACAATACTATCCAATAATGTGACGACGCTTGAATTGTAAGCTGTATTGGTGGACGTTGGGGTGTTGGTTTTGGTGGTGGTGCCATATTTTGGAGACTTTGTTGCTTCATTTAACAGACATAAACACACAGGACAACTACAGTTTTTCATCGCTTACTGAGGGTTAAAACAGTTAGACAGTAATAGACTCAATGTGAATTCAAAAAATCCTCCTACAGTACGAGCTATAAGCACTAATTGTCCTTAATTAAACACTAAAACAGCTTGTGAAATATGTTTCAGGGTGGATTTGTTTACAATGCAGTCACTACCCACTGACCCTCAGTGAATCTCTGTGTTCGCCTGTGGTTGAAGAGAAAGAGGAAGTAGTAATCAAGGGCCCTGTCATTCACATAGTTGCACAAGCACAGATGCACAAGTTAAAGCACAGAGACGGGGAATGTGGACAAACTAAGGAACAGCCCATAGCAGAGACAAAGTTCTAGCATAACAGAGGTTCAGCACTAACAACCCCTCTGCTTACCACAAGTTAACATTTCATGCCATTATGTGCCTGCATTGTCTCAATGGGTGTCTAACCCTCTCCATCCCTGCAATTACATCTTTTACATCAACACAGCCGATTGAGTAATGGCAAAGGCTTGTGGTTAAATATTAATATTTTTTTCAGTCTGTGTGGTTAGTTGAAAGTAATTTATAATGTATATGCTACCATTTATGACCATTTACCACATGAGCGCTACGTGTGTCATGAGTCTATGTATGGGAATTGATGATCTCATGGTCCACTTTTAAAGGGCTAAACTCAAATATCACTCAGTAAGTCCAAAATCAGTTTGCTTGTATTTGCAGAAAAAAATCTAACTTTTTAAAATATAATTATAGAGTATAGGGATAAAGTTCTTCTTGATGGGTAAACCTTTAACAGAAGTACACATGGAAGTAATGTGATGCCAGATGTGAAAATGTTAAGCACTACTCAAGCTACTCATGGGTGCTACCAAAACAGCAACAAAGAAAATATTTGGCTTTCCATCTTTCTCAGACAAAGTACCTCAACTTAGAGTAACGTCTTTCCAAAACAACTGTGGTTATGTTGAGAATACACTGCCAACTACAAGTGAGAGCCAACCAGAATCCCTAGTTTTACTGCATGCCAAGGAGACACCACAGCATCGCTGGCTTTGGGACTTGAAAACACTTGTACATTGAGGCCAACTTAGGCCTAAAGTTTTAAAAAGTGTTTTATTCATGTTAAAACCAAGTTAAAGAAAACACAGCTGTGATGTGGAAAGAATATTTCTCAATATTACATGACGTATATCACTGAGCGTTACAACAGAGCCAACAGTTGTTGTCATAGCAGTTATTAAGCAATTTTCCATAAAGGGTTTTACTTTATAATTGCACTTGATTCATGATTGTTTTGCCCTACCTTTCAATAACAATTGACCAGCTGTTTATAACTACTGATTAAAACATTATTTTAAATATCAGCCCAGCTTACAAATAATCTCCTTGGCAACAAGATGGAAAAAAGCTAATTTGGAGGGAAATAAATAACACAAGTTTAGTCCTGCAGTTGAATCCAGACTAATGAATGAGGCCTATCTAGCCCTTCAGGCCTGGACATACTGCCAGTCCTCCACAAAACAGTGTACAATGTAATTGTATACTTACTAAAAAGGCTTTTGGGTTTATATGAGACTGAAAATATATACTGCAATTTAGAGTTTCCAGATACAGTCCATCTACTCCATCATGGTCTCCATAGTGTATTATAGGAGGTACTGGCATAAACACACACATACCTCACATTCCTCTCAGAACTACAGACGATAGACCAAGCTTCGTAAACATATATATGGAAACTCAGTCTTATTTTTAGAACAACCATGAAATTTCTAAGGACTGTGTACCCGGACCTTTTTTTATTTTGTGGTGTTAGTATTCTTGAAAAGTTTTATTGATACTAGTCTTATCCATAGTCATCAACTTTTTGAGTAGAAACTATGAAGTTAACTATTTAACACTTAGGCAGCTACACTAG
Organism: Lepomis gibbosus; assembly: GCA_029875015.1. Classification (NCBI taxonomy): domain Eukaryota; kingdom Metazoa; phylum Chordata; class Actinopteri; order Centrarchiformes; family Centrarchidae; genus Lepomis; species Lepomis gibbosus. Next base: position 3,966 of record JAPMOB010224911.1, on the reverse strand, counting down.
ACTGAAACCTGCCTAGAGTGGAAAGACCAGTCCAGTGTAACTGCACATTCTTGTCACTTTGGATACAAGCCTTGTCATTCAAGTAACTTTTTTACCTTAAATACATACTACCGTAGTTTCATTTGACATCTTCACCCAGTATCAACATTCATACATTCATACATTCAACATTCGAACTTCAAGGATCAAAACATGTAGTCAGTTCTCTTCTCATCAGCTATTACGATGGAGATGGCACACAATGACAGTAAAAGTCTCCATTTGGTGCTTTTCCATTAACTGAGATTTTGTGTGTGTGTGGGTCGCGGTGGGCTTGAGCCAACCCCAGCTGACATCCGGCGTAAGACGGGGTACACCCTGGACAGGTTGCCAGTCCATTGAAGGGCATAGACAAACAACCATGTACACGCACACACAAGGACAATTTTAGAGTCACCAGTTAACCTAGTGGACAGTGGGAGGAAGCCGGAGCACCCGGAGAGAACATGCAAACTCCATACAGAAAGGCCGGTTTCCAACCCACAACCTTCTTGCTGTGAGGAGACCGTGCTAACCACTGCACCACCACGCCACCCGCCATTGTTAATTGTCATTTTAATTGTATTCTAGTCCACTGATGGAGAGACAAAGCAGTGGAAACATTAGCTTCCCTCATACTCTATTGTGTAAAATGTATGGACTGTACTGACATATTGGTGAGAAAAGAGCTGATGGTTATTGATCAGCATAAAACACACCTTTTTATGTTTTACATTTAAGGTGATGATGAATTGCCTGAGTAGTCTGTTTCTTTACTACTGATTTGCATGATTTAAGGCCTCACATCAAATGCCAATCGGAGACTCCAGTTTGTTATCTTTTCCCAGACACAAGAGCAGACAGACAGACCACAGAGTTGTTCACTGTGGATTTAACCTTGGTGTATCAAAGTAAAGACTGTGTGGGTGTGTTTATGCTTGTGTGTAAGTGTAGCTTGAGTGGTTAGATAATGCCTTTGAGGCCCACTGTATGTCATCTTTGGCAGTCGCCAGCCTTCCTGCCTCCATAGAGAACTCAAGAGGGCTTGACTTGCCTTCAGGGTATCCTCTCTGAATAACAGCATAACCTTGGGATTGTCACAGCCCTAACACAGTCCTGGATTTGCATATCCATATTCAAACACATATAAACAGCACAAGAACCAGACGGTCGTGGAGATGCCCTGCACTCGGGTCATGTCTATAAACACGCTACAATTAAAGTGTTTGACAAAGAGTTGGACTGATAGTCAATATTCTGGCTATCAAGCATAATAGCACAATTTAGCATAATAGACTGAAGTTTTCCAAGACAAGCAACAGATTAGCCTAACGTAGATAACCTCCTTACCACCTCTGAACAAGAGAGAGGAAACACTTCCATGACAACAGTGGCCGTTCATGTGGAGGCGATAGTAAAAAAGTAGTGGGGACATTCAAATGCTAGCATTGACGATAACAACGTCCACAGTGAAAAGATAACATGTAGAGCTGTAATAACAGTCCAAGCGAGCACCTGAGAGAAGTGAATCAAAAAAAATACTAAATGTCACCAAATATTTTTTCATTACTACATGATCATGTTGTTTGTGATTATTCATGCATGTTACAGTAGCATAAATCTATTCTTTTTAGTATTTGTGTTTGTAAGGAAGCCTTAGCAGTTACATTACATCTCAGCACCTTGACGTTTAAATATTGTGAAGTACTGAATAGATCAGTCATGTGTTTTCTTGTGAGTTGGTCATTTTATTATACCTTTCATATATTCATTTTTTGCGCATTACTGTGTGTCGTTTTTTTTTTCTTTCCTAGGTCGTGGTGATATCCAACCCCAGCTGGACAGCGCCATGCAGGATGTCAGTGACAAATACATTCTGCTGGAAGAGACAGAGAAACAGGCCCTGAGGAAGGCTCTTATAGAGGACAGACAGAGATTCTGCTGTTTCGTAGCCTTGCTGCGGCCTGTAGTGGTGAGTCCAGCAGGAGAGAAAGAGAGAGAGAGATGAGCCTTCAGAAAGCCCTCCAAGATTTGGAAGACAGGAAGTCACCTCACTCCGCGATGTCTTCACTTTTTGTTTTAATCCCACTGACTAGAAAAACAAGGCATTTTCATGCTCTGTACTTCATCACACGACTAATACATGTATATTCTTTCTCCAGACTATTATTAAAGAGCTGTTTTAATAAACAACTGCTGCTATCTAAAGAGGACGTTTTGGTACTATTGTAAACTCTTGAATAAGAACTCATTCCACCACCCTCTCTGATATTTTTCCATTTAGGATGAGGAGATTTCTATGTTGGGAGAGGTCACCCATCTCCAAGCAATCTCTGATGACCTCAAAGCCCTGACCTCTGACCCACACAAGCTTCCGCCTGCTAGTGAACAGGTGAAGAAAATATCAACCATGATATAGTCTGTGAACAATGAACTAAAACTAAACACTGCACTGTCACCCTTTTGATTCCGTATGACTGCTGTTTGTCTTTTTGTTTTCCTTGGATTAAATTATAGCTGTTTACTGCCTTTCCTCTTCACAACTACGACTAATATTTCCCTCCCTCTCAGGTGATCTTGGACCTGAAGGGCTCAGACTATGGTTGGTCATATCAAACGCCTCCCTCATCCCCGAGCACCACTATGTCCAGGAAGTCTAGCATGTGCAGGTAGGCTCTCACTGCCAATCACAAGACTCATAGCCAAAAATAAGTGATAGAGAGGCTTTGTCTTTTAAGTACAAATTGACCCACTGTACGCACAAAACCTTTTGTGATCCAGTGTGTTTCAAAATGAAGCCAAATAAAAAATGAAATTACTCCAGTTATTTTGGTCACCTGTTCCTAAGAAGGTTATTACATGATATATAGACACACAGGATGTACTGAAATCTGCAAATCAGTCCTAAAGACCTTATCAGTGGTGGATGAATCTTCTTGGGAGACACCTTACATTGGTGTAATGCAGTGGGAAACAAGGACACATAGAACATTTGTGTTGCATAATCTGTGTCTGCCACCCAGTGGTCAATATAAGCTCTGCTTCAACTCCTCTTTGTTACTGTGAGTTGTTGAATTGTCACGTCAGTGAGAAATACCGTTAAAGTGGACCAACATTGTCTAAGTAAAGGCACAGAAGTATTTTTTGTATGTAGCATGTCTGGTGAAAAATGTATTTAAAAAAGCTGAGGATTAGAGGTTAGAAAACTTTTAAACAATTGACAGAAAAAGTGCACCTTCTGTTCTATAGTTGTACAGACCATGTTTTCTACCGTCCGTCCTCCCTGCTTTTTGTGTCTCCCAATGATTTTTCCTGAACTGTCCTGGTTTAGTTTAGAGTAAGACATTTTATGCCTGGGTTGTGCATTGCTTTGCATTTGTCCTGGTAAAATCTTGTAACATACATTTGTGGGTTGTGGTTTTTCTCTGATTGAATCAAAACTTTTTTGCAGACACAACAATCTTCCAAGCTTTTGCTTGTTACGTTTTCAAAAAGTTACCTCTGAAATTCACAAATCATTGCGAGACAGCCGCTTTTGTGATTTTGTTGCTTTGCAATTTATAGTTTTCATTAATGTTTAGTTCTTGAAACGAGGTATAGTTATGCCTTGTTTTGTGATTGTGAAGTCTGTACATGCGTTGATACACATTGTATGCATTTTTCATAGTACAGAATTTGCAATATACCACTTTTATATCCGCTTCAGATGTTCAAAGTGTTGCTTTCAAGTCTTAATTCACACAGTAATTAGATCTAGGGATTTTCATGAGCGGTCTGTGTGAATATCCTGAAAACGCTGTCTCAAAGGCACGAAATCTCTGGATTTCCTGCCTGTTATTATTGTCATTATGATATCACACCTCTTATTTTGGTTTGTTTTATTGTTTTGACTGGCTTGGCCTCAGTCACTGCCTGCTGCATCTTGGTGTGCTGTGTTAATTGTTTCCC
>JAPMOB010224909.1:0-13726 GCA_029875015.1 Lepomis gibbosus | reverse complement strand
CCAATAGAGCATGCATTTCACCTCCTTAAGAGGAGACTGAAGGGGGAAACACCCCGAAACAAACAAGAACTGAAAGAAGCTGCGATAAAAGCCTGGAATAGCATCTCAAAAGATGAAGTATTAAATATAAAATATTAAATGTTATTTACTTTAAGATTATTTGTTGCTTACCAAGAATGCTGTGGTCTAATACAAATGGTGATATGTGCTGAGTTGTTTAACACATCTAGATGTGAATACCAGGAAATAAATGCAGAAATTCTGAACTCTTGTCTCATACTCATCTTTTGATCTTAACCCAAATGTCTTCAGTAAACAACAAAAACAAAGAAATTTGCCTTACTGTTCCAGTACTTTTGGAGGGGACTGTAGCTCTGTCTCTTTTAAACCCATTACTGTTTTTCCCTTCATTTGTTTGTGTCCCATCTCTCTCTCTCTCTCTTTCTCTCTCTCTCCCTAGCAGATAATCATATAAGCGGGAAGGGGAGAGTTAAGTAATAAAGTAAATCAGGAATTAGGAAAACCTAATCAAATGCAAATACAGAGGACCAGCAACCACAAAGACAGAAATTAAAATAAACCAAAATATAAATAAAATTAACTTGACTTTACCCTAAAATGACAGCAAGGAGTTGACAAATGGCATTTCAACTTGCCTACCTGATGCAAGCAAGATTGCTGGATGACAAACAACCTGAAAAATAACTAAGTGTATTCAGGGGCAGTTAATGAAAATTCAAACAATTGCTGTAACTTTCATTAAATCAAATCAAACTTACCCATATTACAGGATAGAATTTATATTGTAATCTCTGTAAATCGATTGGAACATTCACATATACATCCAAAGAACAATGTAATTAACCAGATCAGAATATCATGGCATAGCGATGCCTCAGCAGGTGAAGGAGAATATCCATATAATCTCTCAAGACTAATTATTTTAGAGCCCAATTTAGCACGAATTTAAATTCATTACCTGTTCCAGCCAAAATCTATCTTTGACATTTGGATTTATTTTTAGTTTCTATCTGAATCACCCAAAGGTGTCCAGCCAACACAAGGCCTTTTCATTCAGGTCCATTTCATCAGGATTCATAATTTTCTGCCTTTGCCTTTTTTCCCCCCTGAGATAAAATATTAACGCTGACGTCTTGACAAAATGATGACATCTTATCAATTAATGATGGGTTTAAAAGTGCAGGGGAAATAGAAAGCCCCAATGTCCTTTTTCATCTTGTATAAAAAAGACTGATCTGTTGTGGAATATTTATGCACCAGCAATTAGAGGCGGCCTTTTAAAGAGTACCAGCTCTGACAAATCAGTCATCATGTGGAAATGACATTCATAGTGTTGTTTTGTACAGCTAGGCTGCCTCCGTTTCTGGCTTATGAGAATTACATAATTTGTAGACAGCGACTCCTTTGTTTATGTTTAACGTGTCTTCTTTTTCACGCCCACTCACCCTGAATCAACTCAAATAATCAACAAGGAAAGAGAGATATTTAAGATTATAGTCAAATAAGATAAATCATTTGGTTGGTGTGTCACCATGCATTATGTGAGGTTTTCACTCGGTTTATCTTTAGTGATATTTTGAAGAGCGGTTTTTCATTTACAGCAGCTATTTTAAGAAGGCTGATATGGAGCTGTGCCAGCTAATTTGATGGCTGTTACATTTATTGTGCTGTGTTGACATGTGAACGTCATCAGTGTGTCAGCTGATACAGTATGTGTTAATAAGCCAAAATTTTAATTGGGAGCACTTTCCTTTAGAACTTCCAATCCTTTCCCATTGTAGTCCACAGATTAAAATTAATGCGTTATTAGATTTTACTGATGGGTCTAGTGACTGGCAGACCATTCCATTATCATATTTCAGATATTTCCATTTTTAGCTACAGATATCCTATACATAATCTAAAGGTGGTCACATTTTGTGACAAAATAAGTGCATCCACTGTCCAGTATAATGCAATATGCAATAGAGTGCAGTACCCCTGAAATAAACACTACCTTTGTGGAGCTCGTAATGTTCAGGTAAGTGTCAAAGAGGTGTGATTAACTATTTGAAGTTTATGAATTAAATTGTTATATACTGTGAGGTGGAAATAATACCTGCTAGGGGAAGGGAGTTAAACACTCACACCCTGGATGAGCAAAGTGCACATTGTGTGGTAAAATGATCGACATTTCGAACATGAGAGGCAGCTGTAGCTAGCTATGCGCAAGAAAACAAACATGTCTTTTTCAACCTGCAATGGTTACCAAGCAAACGTCAATGACAGATGCTGTATCCAAGGCCTACTAACTGCTGAGGTACTATGGCCGCTAAAGGTGACTAATTCACATTATTCTTTCAAATCATGTGCGCACACGATAAGGGCCAGTATAGATTTTTTTATTACTTTAATTACTGTATAACCAACTAGGTCTAAGGGTAAAGTGAATTGCTGTGGTAGGATTATAATTAAGAAGGGGAACCGTGTTCATGTTAGAGATTAAATGGCTTCAATATTTTTATTGAATTATATGATAATGGTTATTGCTACTATACTCTAATAATTCATAATATAATACAACTTATTTATTGACCACAAAATTGATAGCCAATTACCTACTTCAGTCTCCTGAAATAAAGTGAAGAGAAGGAGAGAAAAAGTCGCATCAAAAACACATAGTGCATAGATCCCATTGGACAACACCTAGGTGCAATCTGTTTAAACTAAACTGTCAATACAAATAAAGCATTGTTTTTTTTACATTTATTAATTGTTATGGTCTGACATGATGTCGACCAAAACAATGGTCAACGTTACTATTTACTTACTGTGTATTGTTTCTGTTTAAGTTATATTGTTAATGTATTGTATTGTGTGTATCAGATGAATAGTTTGAGGGCTGTGTTGCTCAGTCTATTGTGGTATTTTGTGCAATCAACCTAGAAAAACAAGGATAGAAAGCAATACAATGACACTAGGGGCAGCCAAACTACAAAGTAAAACAGGAAGAGGAAAAACAACACCCCAGAACCATTTAATCAGATTATTTACAATAATTATTCAAAATCAAAACAAGGGGAGGTGAGTAGAAACAGTCACTACACATCACCCCCTAATAGCCAGACTCATTTCACTATCACACAAACCAAAGTAAACAAACAAAATAAATGTTTGACCTCATTGAGACTCAAAAAAGTTTAAGGATCCCCAGACAGCTGCACACTTTGCCTCCTCTCTTGACTTGTTTGAGCAGGAGACCTGGCCTATTTTGCCAGACGCACTATTACTTAAACATTAGTACTTACATTTATTAGAAAGTAGAGGTAATAAATGATATATAACTGTACTCGTTAGGATAGAAATGTAGTTTGCCAGTAATACACTGTAGGCCCAGTTCAAACGTGTGTGCCGTTATACTATAATCACAAACATTTCATGACATGGAGACTTACAGAAGAGAAATCTAGAAGCACAGAGAGGATGGTGTTTTTTATTTTATTTCCAATGTATATCTACTGCTGCTGTATCACTCATGTGCTTGACATGTACAAAATTGATTTCACCATGACAAACTCTGTTTGCACCTGGGGATGTAACTCATATCAACTGGGGGTGAAATGAAATAGATTTTCTGTGGCTCGGTTTTGCTCTTGAAGACTGCCCAGTGACAACAGCAACCTAGAGAAGGTAGAGATCATACATGAAGCTTGACAACTACAAGAGATGGCCATTACACTTCTTTTCTCGCATGACAGGTACAGACTTTGCTGTAAATCATAGATATATAGTAGATACATACTTCAGAATCTAGCTTTTTGATAGACATTTACTATACTTTTAAGCCTGCTGCCACTCTTTTATTCAGACATATGCAAATCAAACCCAGATTAGAATGCCATTTTGCCATCACCCTCTTGATGTCTCTTGCTCTCACCCTTTCTCTCACACACACACACACACACACACTCACACACTAAGGCTCCTACTAAAACATACTCAGACATCTTTATGAAATACATTTGTACACAGTAAAAGCTTATCATGTCATAACTGTGCTTACAACCAGAAGCTCGCTTTCAGACTGTGGTATTGGATGAATATATCAGTCTTTTTCATTTTCCACACTAGTTACCACAGTTCCGCTGCTTTGTGAATGATGCCCCCCTTGACACATAAGCAGCACTCTATCACAAGATATGGCTTCATTTCACTGTCAGTGAAGGATGTGTTGCACTGAGCTTAGAAGTCTGCCAGGAGTGCAGGAACATTGCATCATTCCTCCACAAGGCAACCAAACTGGGTACTGACCATAGTTCGATACTCACCATCGTAGAATACTTTTTCAACACATACACATCTGGTCCAATCAACTGAGAATTCGCTTTTGGCATCTAAGCGCCACAGTGGAAAGAAAAGAGTAGGAGCAAAGTGCTTTTACAGCAATAGACGAGACAATGCAATTTGTCTTCTGTCATTCTGTGAGTTTGAATCAACCGGGAGCAAAGGGATCCTAAAACACCTGTGAGCTGCAGGCTTGCAAGAAAGGAATCCATTGTTAAGGAAGAAGTGCCCCATAGTTAGTCAGAAAAGGACAAATTGCTTTTGATATTTCAATTCTCCTTAGAATCACTGATTGATTTTACTGATTAACTTCCAGGTTTTATGGATTTTGTCTGTCTCTGTTTGATTTTCTCCATCCTCTCCGACTGGGTCTTGAGGTTGTGCTCTGATGGTGAATGATCAATCAAAGTTGGTAGTGGCCTGTGCACAGAGGGTGCCCCCTTGATGAACAAGAAGATAAGATGAGATGAGATATGCACCCAGGGCAGCCAGAGATAAAAAAACAGGATGGAAACATGTGCAAGAAATGAATTAAAACTACTATTACTACTACTAAACTATTTGACCCATGTGGATTTATTAACTCGACAGCATAGATGGTAGATTTGTTTGGGCAGTGTGAGTGATATTTGAACCTACAGATTTAGAGATGCCAGGCAATAATGCGATGCCGCATTAGCGATGTGGCTCTACAGAAGGCCTTTTCTGTTGGTCAGCCGGTCCAAAAATTTGGTCCAGGCATAATTAGACATAATCCAGAAACATTTTTAACTTTTGGATGGATTGCCATGAACACGTGTGTGGTCTCCAGAGGATGAACCCTAAAACCCTGATTCCTCTAGCACCACCAGCAGGTCAAAGTGTTAACGTATTCTCTGAAATATCTTCCCATCTACTACATGGATTGGGACAGAAATTTGTTTAGACATTCATGGTTCCCAGAGGATGAATCCTAATAACGTTAGTGATTCCCCAACTTTTCCTCGAGATGTCTCAACTACGACTATTCGATCTATTGCCATGAAATCTAGTACAGACATTCATGCCCCCATCAGGATGAATTGTCACAACTTTAGTAATCCTTTCGCTTTTCAAATAGCACTATAAACAGGTACATTTTTTTAATTTAACCAATTATCAAATGTCTGTCAAACTAATGCCATTGCGATCAGCATCAATTGTAGTGTGTTTAGCGCTGATTAGCAAATTCTAGCACGCAAACACGGTAAACTAAGACAGGGAACTTGATCCTAAATGTGCCTAAGTACAGCCTCCCAGAGCTGCTAGCATGGCTGTAGACTTTTAGCCTTGCTTTAGTAGAAACAGTCTTCATTCAGCATTTTAGGACCAGAGTTAATGCATTCAGGGCAAAATGCCATAGCTCAGTGCAGTTCGATTTTAACACAGCGGCCACAGTCAGAACAGGAGGCCATGTGACAACTGTCCCAGGTGCACAACTTTCATTGCTATGACTTGAACTGAACACTGTCTCCAGTGCTCTCACGATCCAAGTTACTAACCATAACTGTGTACTAACTCTGTTCAGCTGCTACAGAGCAGAAGATCACTGTTTTTCAAAGCCAGTGTGATGGCTCAGCATCTTAAATAGAGAAGACAGATGAGTTGAGACTGCTATCCATAGCTTTCACCTTCATTCTACCCTCCTCTTGTCACTGTATTCACATAGATGATGGACGGCACCTGTCAGTGTTTTGACTAGATGAGATTCAATAATAATGATTCATGAGTTAAATATATTTTTATAGGTGAATTATTAAGTGAGTGGAGAAGAAGGTGACTCCTATGTTGGAGTATCATCATAAAGCAAAACACATAAGATATTGATGTTGTTGATTTTTTTTCTACCTGTCCATATTTTTATTTACATGTGGATGACATGCCTGTGATATAGCGGTGCCAGTTTTATGTACTTAAACATTCCGAGTCATACCATATGCTATGAAAACTCCAAGCTAAGCTGCACTGATCAATATTTTTATCTCAACACTAGAGCAACTCTGACAGTTCCCCTCAGCTCTACAGAGCGTCTTGGCACCTTTCAACTCATTGTTTTAAATTTCACAGCCCACAACTTTGCCGTTGTGATGCAGTGTCACTGCTCTAATTACCCTCATTTCCAGCAGGCAGCTGTTTTCAATGAAAAGGCTCTGATAAACCCACTGCGTTCTACAACACGTTCTAACTCCCAACTCGTTACATAGGGACGCTTGGTCAAGACCCATGAAGCATTACTTTTTAATGCACTGGTTAACCTTTTAGTGTGGTCTTAGCTATTCAAAAATCCATTTAGTGATGTCTGATAATTTTTGTCTGTGATTTCAGTTATGAAGAAAGATGGAGAGCAGGAGGGCTTATGGTTTGGTTGGATCATTGAGAGGAGAAACAAGCATATCTAAGCTGTCTTTATGCCGGGGGCAGTAATAAGGGGTAATGGGGTAATGGTGCAATATCCTCACCTCAGACGCGCCCGATTGCCCCCGGTACCGGGTACCGAAAGTGGTCAAAACCGCTGACTTAATTTTTACATTTTTGCCATTTTAAGTCCAAAATTCCGTCTATCTTGTTGCTCCGAGTCTCAGCTGACACCATACTGGTTATTGTACAATACCTGCAAGCTGCCTACCTTCTCTCTTTTTTCTGCATAGAGGAAACGTGCCACTTTGGAGCACACAGTCTTTCTCGCAATTTTGTGGTGACACGTTGGAGATACTGGTCTCAATCTACAGGCCTGTAAACCATGGGTGTGCTTTTGGTGACAGGAATGTTGATGAATATTCACTGTTTTCATCAATATTTCAATGTTTTATTACTTGGAACTTGGTTGTATGGACAGAAATACTATTAAGATATCTCCCAATAAAAGTCAACATTTAAAAGGTAAATATTCCCAAAATATGGACATTTGCCTGGTATATTTTGAAAATATTGTATGTAAACTTTTAATTTATTTTCATTACATTTACAGCTACAATTGCATTCTAGGTGTATTAGAAGATATTCAGTCGCATTTTAATCTAATTTATGATGGTTTTGAAAATATAGCTTTTTTTTTACCAGGTGAGGATGGAAAATATATTTTTTTCTTTATTGCATCTCCATGTAGTCTGTAATGGTAACATAAATATGTTAAAGTATGGATTTATATTTTTTAGCTTCTGACCTTTCAGAGGAGACCAGAATTATGCATCAAGGCCAAATGGTTGAGGAGTTATTCCTGATTAATTTTGGGTATGTTATTTTAGGCGTTGTCCCCAACAGGCTGATCACTAGAGAGCAAAAATTAAATTTAACAAGACGAGTACTGTACTTAAGTTTTAGGAGTGAGTTACTCCTAAAAAAAACTTAACATGTCAAAGATAATTTGAGATATTATAATTCAATGTGTTTGTTTCAGTGTAGGAGTGAATTTAAAGATTTAATCTATGAAAGCTGTAAAAGCTGGATTCAGTCTGTCAGAGCCTGTCAGCAGAGATATGCAATATCATTTTTCCTCAAAGCATTAACTAACAATTGGAAAAAAACCTGGTGATGGTTGTGTTGGACCTCTCAGTTATTACACCAGACTTTACTTCTGGGAATGTAACCTCTGCTACTATGTTATGTGTCATCCACTTCTTTCCTCTGCTCTTTGAATGCACCAGCTCTTTCATCTCAGCTGTCATCAGTGGTTTGTGGTTTGACAATCTTTGTAAATATTTACAACTCCTTCTGCATGATGGATATGGAGTCACTAGTGTCACTGTTGCTTCAAAGTATGGATTGAAATCTTCCAGTGGCTAGGGAAGAGAGAAAAGGCTACTCAGCAGAGATGTGGATCAACAAAGACCCTTGAGCAAGGCACTGAATCGCAACCAGCCTATTTACATGAAGCAGCTCAGGTGTGCTCCCACAGAGCAGTGCTTTCATCTGTGCACCAGTCCAGAAACCAAAGAATAGATTCAGTCCACAATCACTTGAAATGCCTAAAGAACTAACACTCAGGGATCTAAGAAACATAAATCAGAGAATTGTTGGGGTTTTTTCACCATAAAAAAAAACAAATATGTCCACAATCAATCCATTAAATTTAAATTTTCATAATTGCAGTTCAAGAGGAAAGTCAAATGTTTTATGGTATGGTTTTTGATGCCGTATCTGTAGAAAAATTTTTCAAAAGAATTTTTTAAAAATTGTGAATTATTAATATTTTCAGTTTACAGTCATGCAGAGACTTTCAATAAAAGTCTTACATTTTTCTGCTCTGTTTCTGTCAATAAATAGTTAAACAATGTTTTCTACAACTTTGAACTGTTAAATCTTGAACTACAGTCCCCTCCAAAGGTATTGCAACAGTAAGGCAAATTTCTTTGTTTTTGTTGTTCACTAAAGACATTTGGGTTTAAGATCATATCATGAGTATGAGACAAGAGTTCAGAATTTCAGCTTTTATTTCCTAGTATTCACATCTCGATGTGTTAAACAACTCAGGACATACCACCCTTTGTTTGAACCCATCCATTTTTCAAGTGAGCAAAACTGTTGGAACATGTGAATGTTTGTTGTTGCACAGGTGTTGCCTTTTATTATGTTGATTGTCCAAACATGGCTCTGCATGACTAGTCTCAGTTTTCATCCTTGGTTCAAACCTATAAACACATCTAGATGTGAATACCAGAAAGTCCCATATTGATTGTTGCAGTCTTGATTTGTATAGACTATGGACCTGACAAAGGAAGCGTCCAAGGAGGGTAGACGTGCTTGTCAGCACATTGGATATAACAGACTTTAATCTCCAAGAATTTGGACAGAGTGTTAAGAACATATCCTAATCATGTCACCATAAAACATCATTTAATGAGGTCTGGAGACATTTGTGCACCTCCACATTAACTAATGTAGTTCATGATACCACTGGCTTTGGAACATGCTTGTGGTGAAACATCCATCATCACAAGTATATATATATATTGATCCCTTCAATGTAGGAGCAGGATGAGACCTTGAAAACATATTTGAGACTTTAGAGAGAGTGATTATAGAAAATCCTGGTAATTTAGTTTTCTGTTGTATTTTTTGGGAGGGATGCAAACTCATCAGGTGTGAAAAAGGTGACAAAGATCCAATTCCCCTGGGGGGGTCCTGGGGAGATGAGGATATAGGTACAAGCTACTATGACATTCCTGTGGTTTGCTGTGTGTTAGCCTTCCTAATATTACAAATCAGACTGAAGGACTATGCTCACATAGTTCCCATTTTCTTTCTTCTTCTATCCATTATCCATGATTTCCAGGCTTGTGATGTACTGTACAAAGTGCATGGTGTACAATTATTATTAAAAAATAGAAAAAGAAAAAAAAATTCAGGCAGAATTTCACTGTATTTGATAGTGACAGCTGTGGAGAGAGACAGGAAAGGCGGAGGAGAGCAGGTTGATGACATGCAACAAAGGTGTTTGATTTATTTGTATGAGAAGAAGGCATGTCTAGGTTTCTGCAATGTGAAAACAAAAATTTGCCTGGACACACATATGAAATCACCTGCTTGTCACATTCTTAATGCATTTAGCCAAGCATACTGCTAGTAATAGTGAAAAATACTGATGACACCCCGTGGTCATTATAAACCTGCATTTTATGATTTCAGTCCATTTCAAACTCCTGTCTTTAGAAAATGTTATATGGAAATATTCACCTTCTCAGGGAACAATGCTTCAGAAAACACTTTCTCCTCTTATTACTACACCTAAATAAAATACAATTAGTGAACTTGTGGACGTGTATAATGAGGCCATTTATTGAATTCCTGGGGGTATGAAATATTTTTAAAATGTCAGTAGTTAGTACAGTAGGTGATTGACTATTTGGTGACTTGGCAACTCAACAAAATGGGGAAAAACACATTAAAGTATCCTCTGTGTTATTAGAGAAATCAAATATTTGTGTAATATGTTCAGTCAGCAACTAGTGATGTGCGGATTGATACTAAAGTGTCAACATTTCTGATACTAACGTTTCCTGCTTTAGGATTAATACTCATATAAAAACGATCAATATCTAAACACGGTCATTTGGAGTGAGTGTGTGTTTTATCAAAAGTATGTTACTGTCACCAGGCTGGTCTACTTATAAACGGTTGATAGGAACTGATTCTCCTTCTGCCTGTCAAAGTCATGCATGCGCTCTGGCTCTGTGAAGGAACTTCTTTGAAGTGAGCCACTGTGTGTGCAAAGACAGTGAAATACTTTTGCAACACCACAAACTGCGCTAAATATCTGATATTAAGTCACGATAATATGATGATGTTATGAAGTGGCAGTTCTGAGCAGGATATTTTTATTATCATTATGCAGCTATTATTTGGAATTGGTAAGCCTCCAGCCTACTCTTTATTTCCCTCATAAATACAGAAATGGGAGGGGAGAGGTCACATTAAACTAGAAATAAAATCTAAAAATTATTGGTATCTGTATCGGCAATACCAGGCTGGGTATTACTTGGTATTGAATCATATAGGAATGAATTGGTACATCACACATCACTATCAGCAACAACAAAAAATACTTATTAGTCTAATTTTTGTTAGTGAAATTTTAGTCACATTTTTGTCATGCATTTTTTTTTTTATCCAGGCTTTTTTGAGGACTGAGCGTTCCCAGGGTCCTATGTTCCCCATTTCGAAATAAGTTGTGTTTGGATCACATTTGACCTGTTTCAAATCAAAATATTTTATAAATATTATCCCTTTTTTTAAAGAAGGTATCAAAAGTGACTTGCTATACATGTGAAATGTGAAAGTAACTAGGGGTTAAGTGTTTTTTACATTCAGGGGCAAATAAATTTGAATTCCGTCTGCAAAACAGTGAAAAGGGACCTCATTCCTCTCAAAAATGGAGGCCAAGGGCAGCATATACAAAGAAAATAAGATGGGGCCTAAGACAGAACCTTGAGGGACATCACCGAGGTAATCACAGAGGTGGACAGATAAACTCCTATCTGTTAGATAGGATTGAAACCACCTGAGTGTAGTACCTTTGATTCCCACACAATTTTCCAACCGTGACAAGAGGAATGAATGAATAGTCAACGTCGTTAAAGGCAGCAGTGAGGTCTAAGAACACTAGGACGGCAGAGACTCCTGAGTCAACAGTTAAAATCAAGTCATTGAAAACTCTTAAAAGTGCCGTTTCAGTGCTGTGACGGCATTTGAAGCAACATTATTATTAATTAAAAATGTTTGCAGCTGGGTAAAAACTACTTTCTCCAGGACTTTAGATAAGAAAGACAGTTTAGAGATGGGCCTGAAGTTAGAAAGAACGGAGGGGTCAAGATTTTCCTTTTTTAAAAGGGGCTGTACAAAAGCATGTTTAAAGGAAGAGAGAACATAACCAGGGACAAGACAGGAATTTTCAATGACAAAATACAAGGTCCAACGGTATCTAAGACTTCTCTGATCAGACGAGAGGGAATGCTGTCTGAGGGACAATTTGTGGCCCGCAGATGATGGACCACCTCAGATAGGGAGGAGATTGATAATGATATAGGCTCCAACTGATCTAGGACCACAAGGCACATAGGAGGAACAGAGGGATCATGGTCAGAGGATGTGGTTATAGGATATCGAAGAGCAACAATCCTCTCAACAAAGAATTGTAGGAAAGAGTTACAGACGCCAATGTAAGTGAAATAGTAGCAGAGTTGCAGGGATTTGTAATGGTGTTAAACATAATAAAAAGAACCTGTGGCCTGTGACAGTTGTTGGAGACCAGCTTAGAAATAAAATCAGATTTTGCAGATTTTACAGCTCTCTGATAATCAGACAGATATTGCTGTAGGATTTCATATGACACTCTGAGTTTATCTTTCTTCCACCTTCTCTCAGCTTGCTGACATGCACGTCTGAGCGCACGGGTGGTGTCATTTAATCAGGGGTCTGAAAGTGCTTTAGTCTGTTTCATCCTCAAAGGAGCTACAGAGTCCAAGATGTTTGTGCAGGTTGAACTAAAAAGAGTAATAAGGTAATCAGCACCAGTAGCATCACCTTCATCCAAGTTATAGAGCACAGAGTCTTTAAAAACAGCAGAGAGATGTGCCGGGGTTTGACTGTTAATTATGCGACAGCAGTGTGCAAAAGGAGATTTGACCACAGAACATGGGACTGTAATCTTAATTACAGATTTCATTTACATTACAGATTTCATTTACATGAACACACAAGCCATGAGACAGCATAAGGTCTAATGTCTGTCCCTTTTCATGTTGTTCATTTCAAGAGTTAAGGTTTTAAAAGTCTTTCACCAGGTTTGCTTTCACAGCATACATGTAAGTTAAAGTCACCACAAATTATAAAATGGTCATAGTTTAACCTGATACCTGCTATAAAATCAGCAAACTCTTGCATAAAATCTTTGTTGAATTTTTGTGCGCTTCAAAACTGTCTGGTTTTGAATGATGAGTGCCCTCACGCATGATGAGTGCCCTCACATCCTGTCTGAACTGGTGCCACAGATGTTTCTTGCTGGAATAGTTTCATTTCGTGCATGTGCATATGAATACATTTCCATGCGCAATGCAGTCATCTTTCTGTGGCCTGTCTATGTTCAGTCACAGACTGGCAAGCAACCAACACTGGGACAGACCAAGAACTGTGCTGCTTAGCTGGTTAGAGTGAGATTTTTTCTCTTCTCGTGCCTCGAAGGATAGTCCCTCTTTATCCTCTCATCCAAGTTGTAAACATTCGTATTCACCTTTGACAGGAAAGTGAGGTGGGGCCGTCCTGCGCTGGACTGTCACTGCATATGCCAGTGTCCCATCAGCTGTCTGAATTTGATTCGTGCCGGGTCGGCTTTATCAGGTTTATCAGGCTGCATAGGCGAATAATACCAATGCAATGACAATGTAACAAGGTCTCGTGCAGAATGTAACGGAGTAAAAAGTGGATATTTGGCTTTGAAATGTAGTGAAAGTAAAAAGCTGCAACAACTAAAAATATTCAAGTAAAGTACAAATACTTACTACTGAAGTAAAGTTGCTAAGTATTTGTACTTTCCACCACTGGCAACTGCTTTGCGTTAGCCGACAAGCTAATGTGACTCTCTAGGTGACTCCAGCCTTTCTTATCATCACTATTTTCACCGACATCACCAGATTTTCTTTGGCTTGACTGGCTTCAGCACATAAACCTTTATTGTTGTTTTTTGAGTCTGTACTAGGAGCCGAGGTTTTGAGGTGTTAGTGGACTGCATCTGGACTGCATTAGCTGTGGTGTTGTCGCTGTAGTCGGAGAGAGGTTAGGGAGCGCGCACATGGCTACTATGAAGAACCAAAAAAGACTTATGTATAAATAAATAAATAAATAAATAAATGCAGAAATAAATTAAAATTAA
>JAPMOB010224906.1:0-14869 GCA_029875015.1 Lepomis gibbosus | reverse complement strand
TGCATCATTTTTAGACAGGATATTCCTGATTTTTGCAATATTACGTAGGTGAAAAAAGGCGGTCCTTGAAATTTGCTTAACATCCTGAAGGCACATTTAGAAGTGCAATTTAGCTGATGAGTTTCATCTGGCTTGATCGATAGATATAAGTATAGATATGAGTATCATCTGCGTAACAATGAAAGTTTATGGAGTGTTTCCTGATAATATTGCCTAAAGGAAGCATATATAAAGTCAAGAGGATTGGTCCGAGCACAGATCCTTGTGGAACTCCATGACTAACTTTGGCATGCTTGGAGGAATCATTGTTAACATGTACAAACTGAAAACGATCTGATAAATAGGACTTAAACCAGCTTAGAGCGGTTCCTTTGATGCCAATGAAATGTTCCAGTCTCTGTAATAGGATCTGATGGTCAAATGCAGCACTAAGATCTACTAAAACCAGTACAGAGACAAGTCCTTTGTCTGATGCAATTAGGAGGTCATTAGTAATTTTCACCAGTGCTGTCTCGGTGCTATGATGAACTCTAAATCCTGACTGAAAATCATCAAATAAACTATTGCTATGTAGAAAGCCACACAGCTGTTTGGTGACTGCTTTCACAAGAATCTTAGAGAAAAATGGAAGGTTAGATATAGTTCTATAGTTGGCTAAAACATCTGGATCAAGGTTGGGCTTTTTGAGAAGAGGTTTAATTACAGCTACTTTAAAGTACAGTGGTACATAGCCTGTTGATAAAGATAGATTGATCATGTTTAGTAGAGAAGTGCTGACTAAGGGTAAAACTTCTTCAGGAGGGGGTCTAAGAGGCAGGTTGATGGTTTAGATCAGTGGTTCTCAACTGGTGGGGCCCGCCCCCCTGAGGGGGCACGGACACTCTCCCGGGGGGGGCGCAAGTAGGTATGATGGGAGGGAGGAAAAAAAATCTGAAAGAAAAAAAAATCACAAAAATTCCCCCCATCCTGAAATGCAAGTGGTTGGACTATTATAACACACGATCAAATCATCCTCCTGGCGACTTTATTTCAATCAAAAGCAACGAGCATCAAGTCTAGCGACTTTTACTGGTGTTATTGGAGACTTTTGTTGTGTTTGGAGACTCGAAAGCACGTATCACTCTGCAGTTGCTGTGCTCAACGAGCAGCGGGTGCTACTGTGAGCCCCTCCCCCGTCCAAAAGCACTCACAGGTGGTCAGTCTCTCACACTGGAAATCCACGGATTCCAATCCACGGAAATGCACGTTACAGCTGCACCACGGTTTTGATGCGGCCATAGCCCGGCGTCAAAGTCCACTGGAAGCGTGTCAGAAGCGTTTCAGCAGCAGAGCGTGCAGCCTTCCCTGTGTTATTGACTTGTTATTAATTTGTCATTTTCGTGCTTCTACTACCTTCCTACAGCTCTATGTGACCCCCTGCTGCAATGAACCAGCTTTGCGGGGGCCCAGCTTGCAAAAGGTTGTGAACCCCTGTTTTAGATGAAGAAATTATTGAAGTTAGTTGGTAAAGATTGAGGGAAGCAAAGCAGTCTTAACATATATCTGGTTTTACAGCTGTTTCTAAGGTTCCTGAGTTTAGAGATAAGTCGGTGCCAGTTGAGGGCAGGTCTTGGTAGATTTTGTTTCTAATAGTTAGAACTAAAGAAGCTCATGAAGTAACGACTGAGCGTCATGGTAATACTTGGGTCAATAGACCTGTGACTCTCTGTCAGCCTGGCTACAGTGACATTGCCACGTTGCATCGTCATATTTCTACAGTAGCTGAAAACAGAAAAACAGCGTAATAGAACGTGCTTCATCACTACATTCTTGTTGTTCAATTTCTTCTACTACTAGAATTCAGGCAGTGCGGACACTCATCACTATATTGAATACGTACATTAGAAGAAAAAGAAAGTAAGTTTTGAATAGGAGCAATATTTTCAACCATTAGATGCTGGATGAGAGTATTATCAATAATATAACCTTGCTTCAGCTTGTTGCTTTGATAGCTGAGTTGATAAGGTGCAGGGTTAGGAAACAAAATATTTTCTTTGCAACAAATGGATTCTGCAGCAAATGTTTCTGAGACAGCATGTGCTGCACTGTTTTTGTTTTGGTGTTTGATCCTCATCCATCAACCCACGGATGCTTTTCCATTTCTCTAGTATCTCCAGGCAGAGGACATTCAGGGGAATCACGTTTTCTGACGGCTCTGAGAGGTGTGTCAAGCAGGCTACAGTAAGTAAAAGCTCAGTTCAACTTAAAATAGAAGACTGCAATAAACAAGCTTTCTCGTGCTTTTAATTTGTAGGAAAAAACATTAAAGAGGAAGTGATTATGTGAGTAACTGTTGCTGTCATGAAGGAGCTCTATTTTGAAGCAAAGCTATTAAAGTATTTATTTATTTATATTTTTTGCTGATATTAAAGCACTGTAATCTGGCAGTGGGCCAGATATTGTTGCCGGGTGGTTTTGGCGAGGGTCCATAATCACAGAGAGATTTAATGTGTTTCCCTTGTCAGTGTTTGTATAAACTTTATTTAATATGTGGTTTATAATAGACTTTGGTGCAGAGACAGTGGCTGTGTCCGAAATCCCCTCTCATTCACTACTCCCTACCCCCTCTGTAGGGAGTTGTCTGTAGAGCACTATATAGGGAGCTCACTCGCATTATTGAAACAACACTTTCGGACACTACCCCGATCGTGATTTTGGTGCCGTTAATTACGTCATTGACGTTGGACAATCAGTTTTTTCTATCAGAGCAGTGCATGATGGTATATATTGCTTGGTTAGTGACCATCGGTTGAACGCTACTTTTCAAAATGCATCCTGGGATACATTGAGTGGACTATATAGGGTATAACAATGATCACTATACATTCAGACAGCACTACAAAATGGCGAGCTATATAGTGAGTAGTGGGTGATTTCGGACACAGCCAGTGACAGTGTTTCACACTATTGACTGACATTTTCCATGTCACATTTGTCAGTGGTAAAGTCGCAATCACAGAGCGAGGATATCTCTAGCTCAGTATATCATGGATCAGATTATGCAGCTGGATTGGATCGTATGAGATCCTGTCTAGAGCACTTATGTTATGTTTAGATTAAGTGCTCTCGATAAGGCTGGGGTCAGCTGGTTTGCTCTGATATAGGCAGTAAAAAAACAATAATAGCTGTATTTAAAACTCCAAGATAAATGAATGCTACATACGTAATATAAATATTAAAAGGAGATATGCTAATGAGAATGACACAGAGAAAAAGACAGAGGATGGTGCATGAATCACATTTCAAAGGTTAATTATCAATAATTAAAACCACTGGTGTTTTATCTGGTGATTAGATAAGGGTACAGAGCCCATATAACCTTAGGGTTACAATATTCTTGCTTCAGTGGAAAAAATTAATTTTGTGGAATGATTAAATCTCAAGATGGAATAGAAAGTAATATAATTAAAGGATGAGTCCAGAATGTCTTGTATAGTTTATTGTATTGATTGCTAGGTAAAGTTTCTTTTCAGGGCATTAAAAAGACACCAGTATTTCTTTTTCTCTAATTTATTTCCCTACATGAGCTCTGATTGATGCGAAACACAGAAGTGACACCGGCTCATTATTTTCTTAATCATAGAAATTATGCCAAAAAGATACCACAGTTGACTGGATTCTGAACTGGATATTGCAACAAATAGACTAATTTGTTTTGAAGATGGGAATAAATTGTACATTTTTCTGCTTCTACATTACCAACTTAATTTCTATATTCACACAGGTCTCATAGGAATGATAGATAAAGCTACACATAGTCATTAAGTGATATCAGAGCTGTTGATATGTGACATCCTTGTATGCTTTTAGTCAGTGCAAAAAGTCAACATGCATTTTCATGGACATAGTCCCTTGGATGATAATACTAAGGCCCATCCCAACAGAGAATTGGCTGATCTGAATATCAAAGGATAGGGTTTTTCAAATGTATTCAGCATGTGTTGTCTCCCAGTGTAGCTCTGACCCTGCAGTAGGAGCCTTCTGTTAGGATTCACACAACCCCATTGCGGAATTCAAGTTGATGCCGCCCATGGGGACCAATATCAAAGACTTCAGTTTCTACTACCAGATTGCATGTTTGTGCTATGCTTCCTACCCTTTGAGCTGAGGATCAGAATTTAACTGAGGAAAATACCATTCTGTCGCAACTCGCTCAAAATGAGGAACCTAAAACAATGACAAATATGGTCCAAACGTAAAAGTTATAATCATGTAGTTACATGTCTGACACATACTGTTTGATGTCAGGGTCGCCCTTGATGGAAACAGAGTCACTAGCTTAGAATTGCACACAGTTACATTACAGATTTCTAGCTGTAGTTGTTTACTGCAGCACAGGTTCATGATAATATATGGTGTGTTTTGTGAATGTATTGTTGCAATCGGCACTGTTTTATACAAGTAATGTGCATCATCTGTGTACAAGATATAAAAGCATCTTTGATCTGTCAAGGGTAGTGTACCTGTACACTGTAGAGTACTATGTACGTATGCTACTGTGATTACTGTCAGCCAATATCTACTAAATTTTCTTATTTTTTTATTAAACTTTTATTTAACCAGGCAGGACAGTTAAATCAACTTATTATTTACAAGGATGGCCTGGCAAGAGGGAACAGCCTCTAGAGGCAAGGAGGGAGTGGGTACAGGTTTAGACAGACAAAACATTCAGTGTACAGGAACAGACAAGCCAAAACCATACAGAGGTAATAACATACATGGGTACATCCAGGTCCACTGAAACAAACTTACAGATTACGTGGTGAGTACTATTCACTCTGTTCATCAGACAGTTGTATTGTGTAATCTGTGATTCTGGAAGAGCTTTGTTGAATGTGAAAATTTTTTAAAAAGCTGATGATGTCATGGACCGGGGCAAAAAATTGGTCCCGACATTTTTGGCTTAGGCGGCCTACCAAAATCAGTCAGACACCCCTCCATCAGTACACCATGCTTTCATATAACATGCGTACCTACTGTAATATTCCCGCAAACCAGCTGAGTGCTGTTGATAAGTGTACCAGTGCAAATTAATCAGTGTACTCATTCGCACTCATTTACTGACTCCAAGGTAATCAGAACTGGCCATGGAGTACACAACTCATACTCAAATACAAGTAGCCTACAAGTCATTTTCACAGCAGTGTGGGATTTGCCAGCGCGATGCTGACAAAATGACCTTATTTCAGCCATTAGGACAGTTAGCTAAAGTTAAGACTGCATTCGGAAACTATGCCAGCTACAAACACAATGTCAAGTAGCTTATGCAGTGCTGTTTGACAGTGAGTGATCACCAGCAGTAGGTGACAGTCTTACTTTATGATAGCATTATGATTATGTTGTAATCATTGACTTTAATGGAATTAATCATCAACATTGTCATTATCAGCCACTCAAGGGTGTCACTTTGTGTTGAAAAGTGGTGGGGACATTTAAGGCTTGTGATGAAACACTTAACCCACGAGACGTGACATTGCAAAAGATTGAGGTCATGAGAACAAGACAAGAATATATTTTAATACTATTTAGAAAAAATATTTATTGATTAAATATATGATTGGGGTTTTCTCACCCAGTAGATTTTAAGCATTAAACACTTAATTTCCTGCATTCTGGAGACCTTTACTCCACCAACTTATGGTGAAAATGTCTTTATTATATATTTATATAGAGGGAAGATTCAGGTGGCAGATGAAAACTCAGAACATAAAATTAGAATATAATATAGTACTCAGTAGCTTATTTTAGCTACTTTAGTTTAGTTTTAGTTACTTTTTGGACAACGCAGATGTTTCTTCTAAATTAACATTCCATTGCATATTTTCTTATTGCGCTAATAAACCGTATAACATTAATTTGTTAATTAACATGTCTTGGTGCAAGTTTTTTTTAGAACATTGTTAACAAATGCTTTTAAAAAGTGATGTGGACAACATCACTGCTATCTGCCATTTCAAACAGGTCCCTATAGGTTGAGCTACTCCATCCTTACTGCATTACCTCCACTTTCCTCCTGCTCACTCTGTCCCTGGGTTACTCTGTACCTCTGCTTTGCTGACACGTGCCTCCTCCTCATCCTGGCTGTCACGGCTCTCCTTTACTCCTTCAATGCCTGTGCCTGCAGTATGTCGGGTACTCTGGCTGATGATGAAGCTACTGCTGCCCTGGTAGCAAACTTATTCGTTATTTTTGCGCATTTGGCAGCCTCCGTCTGAAGACAGCACGCAACGCAAGAAACAGCAAAAGATGTGATTGGTCCAGCCAGGTGTCAGTATAGAAAATTACCCAATGTGTTGCTGTCCGTGCTCTATGGGCCGGTCATTAGCCCATTTTTTAAAATACAGTTAAATAAATAAATAATTTAAATTACACAAAGATGTGCGTTAACTGAGGATGAAAGATGAGGGTTAACTTACGTTATCAGATGGGCTGTAGAGAGCAGTGGAGATGAAACATGCCATGCCCAGTTGCACTATGGGAATCGTGAGAAATTTAAAACTCTGCTGGCACAGACCTGCAACCTGGCTGTCAGCAGCCTTTTCTAACATATAGTGCAGAAAAATAAATACGGGGACACTCCAGTTAGGAAGCATAAATGATTGTGAATCAATGTCACTTATTTTGGTGTAAATGAAAGTGACAACAGGTGCACTCACATTCCTGTGAATATTATAGAAAGGAAGGTAGATGTAGGAAGATGGCTTTGTAGAAGGTACAAACAAAGATATTTTATAACTATATATTTTTTTCAGTTTATCGATATTTATTAATTAAGCTTAAGAAAAAATACCTGATTTCCTCTAATTGACTGCACCTGTTTTCCATCTTGGCCACCATTGTTTTCTCATTATATTTACAATTGCAATATGTGATGATTTAGCAGTCCTCAGCATCTGCCTCATGGAGCCTGCTCCTCCGTGACATACTGTAGGTACACAGAGACAATTGGCACATTATTTGACAGTCACAAACCAGTGAATCCCCTTGTTTTATTCCAGTGAGTGTATTCAATTTGATTCACCCTGGGAGACGCAGTAGAACACGTGCTATCCATCATCTCAGTGAATCAGAGTGAAATGCAAGCTGGGACCTTAGCAGAGATGTATTTGAAAACAGTTGTTCCAAATACAGTATATACTGTTTGAATTCATTTGAACCTACTAACATTTACTGTACACCCACTCAGATAAATGCATGAGCTGAAGTTAAAGGGTGTGTATTATACAAGAGCTATATAACGAGGCTATTCTAATTCTAGAGCTTCGTTATGTGATACATGTAACGGTGGCTTTGTTACTGTGAACCTGCACTAATATCTCAGATTTTAGTAGGTTCACTGTACTAGATGTCACTGAAAGATAACTAATACCCTCACTGATCTGATAAACTACTGTCATGTGTTAAGCATGTGCCTTTACACACTGTATTTGTAGCTTTGATCATCAGCTCGGACAAAATTATAAATAGTGTGAATGTGATTTAAAATGTCAAGGTAAAAAAGATTATATTAATTAGCATAAGACAACATTTGAAATTAATTTTTTACAGTGCATTGCGAAAAAATACTTTGGAAATTTGACTGAACTACCTTAAAGGGACTGAAGAAATACGGCCAATGGTGGAGGCAAGTGGGAGAAAGATTCCTTGGAATAACAACGAACACCATTTTTATTTCTTGTCACCATTAACATTTTGAGGTGACTGATGAGCGCGTAAGCTAGTGTGTGAAGGGAGGAAAGGAAAGATTACGTCTTGTTTAGTCTGTCAAGTCTTTTGGCTGTACATTAAACATAATGTCTTCACACATTTAAATCCTAAATTTCCTTTTTGATTGGCTTGATTTGGTCATTTTATTTATATACATGAATGACTTAGGACCTGATTGGAAATGCATTTTTAAATTTTAGGCTATTAGGTTAATCCAATGGATCAGGGTCGGGTTTTGTTCGAACAAAACTAGTTTGTAAGATGCATTGACCACAGTGAAATCAAAAGTGTTTAAACCTGTTCAGAACAGCTACACTCAAAGGTGGACTGAAAAGCTGGCCATCACAGTGAGGGAGGATATTTCAATATTTGGTAGCACTTTTTGAGGCAGTCACTCCTGGAAGGCATTCATAGTTTTGCACTTCGAAGTAAGGGGACTCCAGAACGGTGTTCCGCTGAATTAAGGCAAAACTAGAGGGGTGCGTCATGAAATCAAAAAATATAAAATATAAATTTGTCCCTTTCTGTTTGTGTCCCTTATTTTTTTCTCATAGGAGAACACAGGACAAGTGATTTATAACAGATAATTTTGCTGTACCAGACAAAAAATGCAATTTAATTTCAGTTGGACTAAACATCTTTTCACTTTGTTATGTTGCCAGCCCATCTCGTTTCTCACCAAAATATGCCTTGCTTATATCCCTTTCTATCATCTCAAAGAAACTCATAAAAGCTTTGCTCTCCTTCTCTTTTTCTCTGCTTACTTTCTCCCACGTGAACATAAATAAACATTTCCAATATATCTACCACCCGATTGTTGTTTAATTTTGTTTAAAACTATCCATCCACATTTCTCCAATCTAAGCCAGGCTGCACTTCACTTTCCTGGCAGCTGTGAGCTTGATTCATAACGGCAGCCGTGTCATTGATTCCTTGGCAGAGGCAGATCTATGGCATCAATCTAAGCTGCAATATCATCACCTGTAACGAGACACCTCTGCTTTTATTTTATTTTCACATGCACCGCCACACAGACAGCCAAACACACTTAATGTTTCCCTGTCATTCAAAGAAGTCTGAATTGAAAGGCATGTGATAAGGATGGTGCTTGAATTACTGATTGGAGGTTCAGTTGAACATTTCAGCTATAGGTTATGATAGCTTATCCATGACAGAAGTCACAGTGTTCCAAGGGTAAATATATAGAGTAACAGCTGTAGAAGGAATATATTTCAGTGTGCCACTAATGTTGTATTGTGCATGAGCAATCAGTGTAACTCTTAAACTTGTATCATGCACTTGAGCAGAGGGAAACTGCTCCCTATATGATGCTGGCTGTAACCTATAAGATGTACTCTAGTGATTAATTACACCATAAAGCTTTGGCTAGTTTCATCGAGGAGCTTTGAATTGAGCAAGATGCAGTCGAAACTAATGTAAGTGTGTTTGTCTAGTATTGTTGGCTGTGAGAGATATAAGCGACCTGTTTAGGATGTATCCTGTCTCATATCCATTGCATGCTGGGATAGATTCCAGTAACCCATGACCCTGAGGCTTCCAGTATACTTTATCAGAGCAGCTTGTCTGAGTTGTTTCAGAAATGTCCTCCCCTCATTTGAACTATCCTCTCTAGCTCTGTTTTTGCATTTGTTACAGAACTATTTGTGGCTCTCTACATGTGCACATTAAAGTAAAAAACTATGAATGTCTTCCAGGAGAGACTGCCTTAAAATGTGCCACCAAATATTAACACGATATCACATCTCCTTCTCTGTGATGGCCAGCTTTTCACTCCACCTTTGAGTGGAGCTTTTCTCTAAACACCTTTTATTTCTACATGGTCAGCCAACATGTCTTATGAACTAGTTCTGTTCAAACAAGAACAGACCCTGAACCTGGGTCAGCCTAATAGTGGGCCACTAAGAAAAATTTTCTCCCACAATGAAAATGCATCTCAAATAAATTCCAATGCCACTCAGAGATAGAAAAAATAATAATAAAAGTAACAAATACACAATAAAGGGGTGAAGGGGAAATTGGGATGCTTTTCTTCAAACCATTAATATACCAATGCACATATACATTAAAACTTCCTAAAAAGTTCTGCTTTTCTTCTGTCTTGTTCTGTCACTTCTCATCTGTCATTCTATGTTGACAATACTTCATGTTGTAAGTCCCTTTGGTCAAAATCATCTGTTAAATGCCCTAAATGTAAATGTTTTGATATTTCATGTAAAAAATGATTATTAGATATATGAAACTATTTTCTGATGCTCTCATCCTGTTATCTAGCCTTTGACTGTATTTCCTACCTGAAATGACATCATGTCCTTTTCTATTCTTAATTCTTCCACCTCCCTGTTTCCTGCTATTTTCTTTTACTTAAAAATTATCTATTAACCTTGTTCATCTAAGTGAATGTGTGTGTGTCTGTGTGTGAGAATGAGTAGTAGTGTATAGCATGTATATATAACGGTAGTTACATGTATACAGTACGGATATGCCACACATATAGGCTTAAATCTAGAGTTTTAATAGCAATTCTTAAAACTGACAATTAGTTATATACCATGTTTCTATGACACAGGACATCATTGCAACATTAATGATATTTACATAAAATTTCATTGGTTTATTCATTTTTTTCAAGAATCAACTTTATTATGGAAAAAGATTAGTATAAAGACCCTCACCATTCGGTTCTTTCCCCACTGATGTCAATATAAAGAATAGCCCCACCCACCTTAGCAACATAAGACCAATCAAATCAGCTGAAACACATCAACTACTGTTGTGGCAATAATTTGAATTTATAACAGTGACTGGCTATTAAAATTTAAAGAGCTATGACTCTTCAATTTTATTGGGCCCAGTTTAGCTGACTTCACCCAAAATAACAAAATAAAAGTACCACAATGACAATATCAAGGCACTACAATTCAAAATCACACATTTACTTAAAGAGACAGTCACTTGATGAAAAAAAGGAAAAGGATATGCCATCATTTCTATATATTGTGTCAATATGTTTTGACATAATTTTCTTGAAACATATACACCACGTACATGTTGACACAAAACATCTCCACAAGAGAGGTAGCCAAGACAAATAATGCAGGATCAACTTTAAGGCTCAAACTAATTAGCAATTAATCAAGTTACCACAAACTCACTGACAAACAATAGATATGGCCTCGGAGTCCCCTGAGGGTCTAGGGCCCTAGAGCAGTTGCTCTCTTCAAGCCTTGATCAGTAACAGTGGGTACAAACAATAGATGTATAGATGGATGTGAACAGTTCAAATTTTAAGAGCTTATCATATACATATGACTACAGCCTGCATCAAAAAGTTGTCCAGTAAAAACTTTAATATTTTCTTTTGAAATGTAGGAGTGAAATTATAGTCTCAAAATGGTAAGTACTGTACCCAAAGTATTCCCTTCCTCTTAAATATTCATCATTTGGGACACAGTAACTGTTAAGACTATAAATTGAGCTATGTGACTGGGAGATACAGGTGATTTGAAGATGTGCCTTCCAAGAGATTATAGAGGGATCCATACTTGCTCTTTGTGCCACTCCACATGTGGGAAGTATATTGATTTCCGGAGACTTCACATTAAGGTCAGTAAGTTTAATAAATGGTGACAACTGATAGAGCAGGAGCTGTACATGTGAAATTAAATGTCATCTCTAGAATGAGAAAATTGGGTGGATTTGTCGAAAGTGGCATTCACTCTTCGAAATGTGCTAATCCAAGCTGGGAGCAGTGTCTGTGTCCATGGAAATAGAAGCGATCAAGTGTTTTTGGAGTACTTTTGAAAGGGAAGCAACAGCGGGCAAGAGGGAAAAAACCACAACAAGATGAAATGGAGAGCAGAATTGTGTGTCCACACCATCTCCCTTTGAAACGATTCATTCCATTTCTGTTAATTAGCAGCTACACTTGTAAAATGACCTCTGAATCCTGCCTCTGTCTGTACCTCCCACTGCCTAGCTACACAGGTCTATATACAGAGAGTGGATCAGAGCAAGAAAGAGAAAAGGGAGGGATTAGACAGTTACAATTGGTAAAAAAAGAGAAGAGGGAGAACAAGTGATAACAAAGAGAGAGGCAGAGAAGGAAAGAACACAGCAAACCAAATAAGATTTCCATGCTCAATCTCAGGCGGTGAGCTAACAATCCAATTATGTGGCACTTTGGTGACAGGATGCATGAGTGTACTGTTGCTTTGTCCATTTGGCAAGAACAGCGATAAGGTCAAGAGACAAGCGGATGATGCAGAACAATGAGACTTTTTGAACAAAGGCAGGAGAAAAAGTTTACTGTGTGTGTTTTTCTGCCACTGGTGTAGCCAAAAATA
Organism: Lepomis gibbosus; assembly: GCA_029875015.1. Classification (NCBI taxonomy): domain Eukaryota; kingdom Metazoa; phylum Chordata; class Actinopteri; order Centrarchiformes; family Centrarchidae; genus Lepomis; species Lepomis gibbosus. The sequence goes on along the minus strand of JAPMOB010224906.1, from coordinate 2,759 downwards.
TGAGACAGCACAGAAACTATAGTACATAATGAATCCAAGAAAGCAAGTATGACGATGTGAGGGGACATTTTGCCACTGCCGTCTAGTGTTGCATGCAGGCAGTGGCCTATAAAATATCGGAATGATGCAAAGGGAGATCAGTGACTGATAGATGAGAGATTGGTAGTGCAGTTCCAGTTGCAGGTTATTTATTGATTATATCTCAGAGACCCAAAAATAGGCCGAAGGTGTCTTAAAGCTTAAAGCTCAACATGAACATGGAATAAACTGCTTGCACAGCCACTCAAACCGAGGTGTCCACTCAACAAGGAAACAGTTTTTCTAAAACACATACAGTACATCTCTCATTCAATTTTTGGCCAACGAACCTGGTCCCTTCTAACCAACTGAGCTCAGCATTGAAGTTAGACGGGTTATCATTAGTCATTACAGACTATTAAATAATTAAATAGTTGCATAAAATAGCAGACTATTAAATAATTACTTGAGTAAAATAACACAATAATCTTTAATAAGCTGTGTCTTGCCCTGCATTAATGTAGCACAACAGAAATAGTGTAAGTGTGTGGCGCCACAGTCCAGCCCCTAAAATTATTCAACAATTGACACCTAAGTATTAAAATCGTTTCAAGATTTGCTGCATGAGTAAATATGTAAGGCACCACGGTAGCTATGAAAATTACTATGTGATACTGTTCAAATGCTGAAGCCCCATCAATTACTCTTGTTAATAAATGGATTTGTGTGTTTACAGTCTGACGGTTCTTCAGAGTCCATCCTTTCATCTCTTCACAGTAAACAGCAGATAATGACCTCTCTAGCTAGGAGGCCTCCCCCCGCTGGATCCATAATGATTGACCTCTTTCGATCATAGTGTGCACACATAAATCTTGTCTTGTGTAGTTCACAGTGCACAAAATAACACATGATGAAGGAAGTATGTGGAAAGTATTCTGTTAGTATCAAATTACTGTCCTCAGCATTAATGAATGATGAACATTTGCATCACCCCCTGATGTGAACATAGAGTTTCAACACCATCTGCTATTTGTTCTACTCCCTGTTACCACGCCTGTGCTCCTTTGAAGAGGTCCTTTTAAAGGCATTCAAATATAATGCTAAATAGCTGTCACTGCCGGCATCCAGACACAACCAGAATACAAATGCGCGGAGCAGAGGATGAGGGGAAATTCACAAAGAATGAGTTGCAGCAGGGCCAAGTCATTGTTGGCTAAATCCCCAGGGTTCAAGTGCTTCAGGTAGAGAGAATACCCTGCCGGCCTGTGCCTCCATGACCCCCGAACCCCCATGTTCATCAAAGTATGTATAATCAGGTAGTTCTTATCATACTGATGCATTGTCAAGTGTTTATATTTCTGATAAGTTTAGTTTTAATTAGTTATTTAATGCTATAAAAGGGGGTTAGAGTTGGGGCTGGTGATTATGTCGGCTAGGTGTACGGGTGGGCCCTCGATACCGCAACTCCAACCCTGATACTGTTCAGATTTCAGCTCCAAATGACGTCACCAGTGGAAGAGATGACAGCGCTCTATACGGGTTATAATATTTTAATTTCTGTACAATGGGAGGAAGTGAATCTATCTTTATATGCAATCTAGGGTTATAAACCATTTTGTGAATGAGTATATAGTTCTGCCTGCTTATAAATGCTAAATATGGGGATTTCAAGTTAAATGTTGCCAATTTATCCAATTCAAAGCAGTTTTATATAAACTTTTTTAAAAATAAAACTTGAAATAATAAACCCTGATACCATCAAAACTATAATCTAGTCACAAAACTAAATAATGAATTTGTTTACCTTGCCTGAGAAAACCACTTTTATAAAGATGAATATTTAATCATTATTGCTTTGGAGAGTCTAGAAAGCCAGTAAATAATTGTGCAATCTGGGCTAGCTACAGCAACATCCCCAGTATGTTGTGTTCATTGTTACAGAAAAAAAGTAGGTCAACAAAAACATTAATATTGTACTGTATAACAGGGCAAGGCCCTTGTTAGATTTTCACCATCTTTGGTGGTTAAAACCAGCCTCCCCATTCTCACATCTTAATTTAGCTCTTTATTTTCAGAATGAAGTAAATCATCTTTACTCATTGGGTAATGGTTGTATATATTTATAATATGTTCTTTTCTACTTTTTCTATTATCATTATCAACAGTTTCAACTCGAAACATGTTAGCATCTACTATATATTCTTACACAACCTATGGCTCTGGTATTAACTAAACATGGCGATTTGTAGACAGTACGGTTTCCAGGAACAATGACGCTTGATAGAAGCCAGGCCAACCGTGACATTTGTAATTGGGACTAGCTGTCATTGTCACGGTGATTTATGATAATAGTTAATGAACAATTAGGTGACATATTAGGGTGGTCTTCTTTGTTTTGCTCAGAATCTGTTTTAAAGTCTTTCTTGTTGATTTTATTTCCCACAACCTCCCTGGTTTCAGGCAGACTTGGAGAATTGGAGCTAAAGACATTATAAATACATATTGTAAATGTTAGAAGCATACATGAGTGAAAATCTAACAAAATTATCTCATAATATAATATTTTGTTGTTTTTCGGAAATTGCATGACATATAAATGTATTAGTAATATTTGATTTTTGTTTGAATGGATTGCTTGTGTCCAGTGCAAGTTCTTAATGAACTGAAAGCTTCTGAAATTTGGGAAGCTAACATATAATCATATATAATAATGCCTTTGCATATTATGTGCCTATATAGTT
>JAPMOB010224905.1:3586-15381 GCA_029875015.1 Lepomis gibbosus | reverse complement strand
AGCGAAGTAAAAAGTGCTGCCTGGTTCTGGTCCCGGTCTGGTTTCCACCGTGTTCCCGTCCCGCAGCCCAACAGGTTGTCTGCTTCGGTGACACGTGTGGCCAAAAAACTTCTGCCGTGCTCCCCCCCCCCCTCTCCTCCTCCACCTCCCCTCTCCCCGGTCCCACTGCGCTCCCCTCCGTGTGACAGCTCCACAAACTCCCCCTAAACTAACTCCCGGACCGTGCCAGGCCGGGTAAAGTGTCCGAACCCCGGCCACAGGTCCAACTCCGAACTGCTTTCCGTGCTAGTTAGCATGCTAGTGTGTGTTGACGGAGCGCATAAGTTAGGAGCAGCAGCAGCACAACACGGGCGAATTCGAATAAAAGTGCTTTGGCTCGATCTAAACGGCCCGGTTCGGCCCGGAACGGGTGTGTGCTGAGCCCCAGTGGAGTTGTTACCTGCCGGGCCCTCTGTAAAACCTCGGCTATGCCGTCTGACTTCAGCCCCGGCTGGTTCATCGAGGCCTGTCCCTGCACCAGCTCCGCCATCATAGCGCCACTAGCTAGCCGTTAGCCGTTAGCTGATAGCCGGATTAGCTCGGCGCTGCTAACTGAGCTGAAGCTGCCGTCAGAGAGCGGAGAGAGAGCGGCGAGGTCTCACTCCGAGGAGAGGTCCGGAAACCAGGAGGAAGTCCACAGGGAAACAGTCAGGCCACAGGTGAAAATAGGTACCTGAGCAGGAGCAGGTGTTCAGATACTGTACTTCGGTAAAAGTACTGATACTTCACTTTAAAAATACTCTGTTATAAACTTGAAACTTGATCTCTGAAGGTGCTCAGAGATGAAACATTTATACTGCAGGTGAAACTGGTTAGGCTACCTGAGGTGGAGGAAGTACTCGGATCCTTTACTTCAGTAACAGTACTACCTGACAAAAAATTAAAATACAAGAAAAAGTACTGCATTGAAAATGCCACTGAAGTATAATCAGGAAAATGTACATAAAGTATTAGTATAAGTCCCCTTATGCCTGATGTTCTGTTATATATTATATCATTAGATTATCATTATTACTGATATAAATTCATGCAGCTGGTCGATGTTGAACTATTTTGTATCAGACATCTACTGTTTTTAAAAAGTATATATATCTCATTTTTCTCATTCAATACTTAAAATGTTTTTTTTAAATTGATAAACGTGACTTCTTCACAATGTTTGTTTTGTTTGTCCAAACCTCAACATGATTAAAAAATACATTAAAATAATCCAAAGCAGCAAATCTGAACCATGAAATGTTTTACAGAAGTAGAAAGTGACATGAAAAGAAAATACTCAAGTAAAGTACTTATTTTGTACTTAAGTACAGTACCAGAGTGAATATAGTTACTGTCCACCACTGAAAGTTACAGAGTGTTAAATACGTCTACAGGTTAAAATGATATTTTATTCCCAGATTTTTATGATCTTTTTTTCTTTAACATAAACTTTATTTGACGACGTACCTAAAGGCTGTAACCAGAGGACGTTAAAAATGGAAATGTTAACCAACAAATTTAACTGTAGAAGAAACAGATGTCCAAAGCCCAAGCTGCTGATAACTGCATTACATTCTGTTACACTTTTATATTTTGACATTTAGTGTTTCCCTTCACATAATTCAAAACATTTCCACCATGAATTAGTGCAGAAATATTGTTTCAAAACATATCTTCTCTTCATCGTCACGTCCCTGAGTGGGGACTTTATGTCCAAACACCACTTCTCCAAAAAATCATGAATAACTCTGTCAGTTAAAAGAAATAACAACCAATGACGGGCCTGTAATCTACACAGGAAGTAGAAACATGGAGTCTTTCGTGAATGCACTGATTTAAATAGAATTCAAACACTTTAATAACTCGGCCGTACAGCTGAAACAAACTCTGCGTTTGTTCAGTCTGAAGTTACCTGAGAGTTTAACTTCCTGTTGTTCATGTCAGGCTCAGCGTAGAGCGGCCGTTTTGTTTTTTGACTACAGAGTGGCTCATCTGTTAATAGAGGATCTCTGCTCGCTGCTCAGCTGTTGGAAACTCGCTCTTCTGTTTCCGCTTCCGCGTTCAGTCACGTGTTCCAGCCAGCTCCACAGGTGGAGAGAGAGCGGAGTGAACTTTCAGAAGAAGCAGAAGAAGAAGAAGTTTAACTCGGCTGATGTCAGGCAGAAACTCAGTGACCTCTGACCTCTGAGTCTGAGTGTGGAAAGCTGCAGAAGAAGGCAGCTAATAATAATAATAATAATAATATATAATTGATTAATCATATATATAAATATTAAAGATTATAAAATATCAGGAGGACTTTGAGATATTCAGTTTATATGAACTTTATTATTGTCCAAATGGTTCAGAATCAGAAGTAACTGATTGATCCCTGAGGGGAAATTCTTTGTTACAGTTGCACACTTTGTATATGGAGGTATTCAGTATTAGAAATAATAATCAGAGAAAGTAGAACATGTAATAAAGTATAAAGGAGAGTCGGTGTGGTTTTTGCTTCACTTTTTGCTTCAGCTACTGTAACTCGCTGGATTTTTGTAGCTGGACTTCTCATGTTGGTTCACTCCAAATGGCCCTGATCCAGGCCTCCACAATCTATCTATCTCTTTATTGTCCCCGCAGGAAGATCAGTTTGCAGAACAGTCAAATAGGCTTTACATCATATACGCCAACAGAGAGAGCCTCCAAACATAAACACACAGCCAACACACACAACGCATCATTTCCCAAACCTGCACCTTACTACACATTAAATAGCCTGTTTGGCTCTGTATGTGCCTTACCTGTTTAAAAAGTGAATTGCTTGAGGCGCAAATGAAGATTTAGATCTGTTTTTGGTAAACAGAGGGAGGCGACATCGTGGCCCAGACGGCAGCAGTTTGAATGACGGGGCAGGAGAGGCTCATCATCCTTCCCCACAGACACAGTCCAGGCTTGGTAACCTGATAGTTTACTTACTGTTTTCCTTACAGACTGTTTCTGAGCCTCAGTAGCTTCACCAAACCAGCAAATGATGCAAGAAAATCACAGCGCTCGTGAGTGGATGTGAAATGTGTTGTGTTCCTCAGGTTCAAGTAAAAGTCTTGGCAGGTTGTAACAATAAGAACTAGGAGCCCCAGTGTGTGACATGCTCGAAGTGGGCCGGTGTTCTGACGATATAGGCTGCCCTCTCGAAAAAATGCTACATTATGTGTTCCCATAAAGTCACAACTCTCACAGTGTGTGACGTCTTTGATCGTGTTATAACATCATGTTATAATCCTTTTATATTGCACTCCCTGTGTGCTGCAGGGAGCATGTTGAAAAACTAAAGCGTTATCTTGACATCTTTATTTCACATTTCAGGGGCGGCGTGTTCTGAAAAGATTAACTTCCTTTTTATATTGCTGACGCAGGGCTGGGCAATAAAACAAGAATGATAATTATCGCAATATCGATATAATAAATGTTCAACATATCGTCACTAAATATTTGGTTTAATTCATTTGAATCACGAACAAATTAGCCTTTAATTCTTCTGTAAAATATTTATCTTTACTAATCATATTTGCTGAAAAAGATTTTATAATAGTTTTGAAGGTTCTCCCTCAGATTTGTGATCCTCTGTTTAGCATCAAGTGTTTCTCACATTCTGACCATAAAGAAAAGTTTGACCACATTATGAACCATCTGGTTTCTTCAGTTTACTCAGGAGCAAAAATCAGCCTTTAAACTTGGAGAAACTAATGATTTGACATTTATCCTGATAATTAGCGATCTCGAATGAAATGAAATGTTTTTATCGTGAAAACATTTTTGGGACTAATTGCTCGGCTCTACGCTGACGATCAGCCGCTGTGTCGACGGGACGCCCAACAGCAAGTCTGCACAGATTTATGGGCGTTCCTGGGAACAGACCGCGCTTGTGGGTCATACGCATGCGCAGAACCGGCGAGTAGCGCGTCTGGATAGGCAGCATGAATCGACAGAACGCCGGCACTCATTCTGTATTTTGCTCTTGGCCGTACCGGCACTTTTTGTTGCGCACCGGCACTTCTCACAAGCTGCCCGTATTACGCTTCGCCGCCCCTCTCCAGCGGCGGAGACGGAGTACGGAAAAGATCGAGTGCAGACACACACGCCAACATGTGAGCTACATGTGAGCTACATGTGAATGGGGGGGACTGGCTGGTCACTGTGCTGACAGATGAATGCTGGTAACCCTGGAGAGCAGGCTGGGGGTGGGGGCTGGACTGCAAAGGGTCCTCTGTAAAATATGGAAATCAAGAAAGTCCTCAGTTGTACGTATAACACTTTTTAAAGACGTGCTCCAGCCCGCCCTCGTTTAGCTAAATATTTAGATTTTAATTACTTTAACTTATTTGTAATACTGCTGAGCTGTGAAGGCGTCGCTTTGAGCTCACTCTGTAGTTTTAATACTTTCAGTACATTTTCCTTTGTATAAACGTACTCTTACTTGTAGTATTTTACCAGTGAGGTGTTAGTAGTGATCTGATGTTTTTACTCTTGTTGCTACAAAATGTGCGTTGTTGTAAATATTCAAAATTTGCAATTCAAATCAAAGAACCACAAACGATGCACAGAGTGAACCTTTGTGGCCCCTGCTCTGCCCAGGTGGTAATCTACCCCTGACGGGCTGCTCGCAGTTCGAGTTACGGGTCAGTATGGATCGTTCCAACATCAGCGACCGGATTGATTATCTGTGACTGATTAGAGAGTTCCTCAGAAATAAAGAACAGCGAGAAAGAAACGCGTCGAGTTTCAGCGTAGTTAAACAGAGAACCGGATAAACTGTGTGACCGACAGCCAGGCTGAAAATAAAGCTCGCACTTTAACAAGGAGGGCCGGCGATGACCTGCAGTGACCCCGTGACCTCACCGTGACCTCTGATGACAGCAGATGACCTGTCGGACAACACACACACCTGGCGGGTGGTGTCAGGTGCTCAGGTAGGTCACCTGACGGAGCTGCTGAAACTGAAAGCTGTTTGTCTGTCGAAAGTTTTCATGTACTTATTTATACACACACATATACACACACATATACACACACATATATATGTGTGTGTGTCTTTAAAAACCCTTTCACTTATAAGACACAGCTTCCTCTGACCTGCCGCAGGTGACGTCGGCTGTTCAGGTCTGAGCTTGAGACAAGCTGTGGTCTGCTTTCTGACGCACATGTAGACCGAATTGTTTTTTTAAAGATGTCCGTCTTCAGCGGGGGCCGATGGGCTCGCAGCTGCGAGCCACAGACAGGAAGTCAGACAGGAAGTGTTGTTGTTGTTGCACATGAGAGAGAAGATAATAGGAAAATCAGCAGACGCCTTGTGAAACAGAAACGTCTGCCTGCGTGAAGTCGACCAGCGTAGCCGCAGGCGGAGGGGAAGTGGTTTCACCAGGACCTACAGCAGCATGTGACCCCCCCCCCCACTCATTTATACAGTCAGTAATGACACAACATGTCGTCCTCGTCTATCAGCTGCATCTCTGATTCCTCTGCAGCAGCTGCGACGCAGTTCAGAACATTTAAAAAGGTTAAAACGCAGATTGCAGCCACAGGAGCAGAATCTGGTGAAGAGTTGGTAACTGGCTGATCAGAGATCTGCTCAGGTCGACGTTTCTGTTCTATTAATTCTTTATTCTAAGGATTATTTAGTGTTGAGATGCTGCACTTTTGATTCCCATCAGCTGTAAGCTGAAAAGATTAAACCAACAATAATAAAAAGACCTGAAATATTTGACTTTCTGATTAAAGAATTAAACGACCAAAGAAAATAAACTTTCCCACGATGTTCTGATTTCCTGAGATGCTCCTGGACGTGCTGCCAACAATCAGTCATGTTGTCGTCACAACATGGGCCATAAACACCAAAGATGCCTGAAAAAGAAAACCTAATGTGTCGGGATGGGCACCGAAACGCAGTGTGAAACGCGGCGCCCAGCCGAGAGAGAGGCCGCGGTCACGGGGGGAAGTGAAGCTGACGTGACGACAGCTGTGATCAATCCTCCCGTTCAACAAGCACAGACATGTAGAAATACGTGTTTTACAGAGGCGCGGCGCGCTAGCTCGGCTAATAGCTAATAGCTAATAACTAGGGTCATTACAGACGAGCTAAAGTGAAAGCCGTCTGAGACGTTCACACGATGAGGACGTGTCCTCGTCATTTGTTCAGAATGTTCTGAAAAACAATGTTAATGAGAAAAGTTTGTTTGCACACTAAGAAAAGATGAAATTTAAATACAGATTTTTCCACCTGACTTTAGTCTTTTCTTCTGACAGCTAGAAGAGACGCAAGACGGCGTGCTGACATCACACGTTGCCGTAAGCGCTGCCTCAGAAGGCTGTTTGAAACTAATGCAAACAGAGCTGCCTTCACTTGAAAGTGACGCCTTCAGAGGCAGCTGGCTGTTACGGTATCGAGGCCTTCCGTTTGGAACACAGCCTTAGTGTTGAACTGCGACGTGACAAAGCGTCGCCGTCTGACGCTCTGGGAAAGAGAACAGGTTACTGAAGCAACCTTTACCGGCTGAACCTGTCGCTGCTCAAACCTCCTCAGTTACCGCGACTCTCACACACCTTTTTTTACTCACATGGTTCTGTTTCGTTCTCCATGAACCGGTTTGGATCTTGTCTGCGGGGCGATGTTTACATGGTAGGAACCGGATTCAGGTTTGGCTGCAGGTGAGTGTGACCACATGTGGACGCACTCTGGTTCACCTGCGAGACGGTGAACTAGACTGAGTGCTTCAGTCCGTCACTGCACAAAGAAACATGCAACACCTTAAATAAAAAACACAAGCAGACACGTGAGATGTGTTCATGTCCTACACAGGTGCAGAATTAGAACGTCGTCTTCTGTAGTTTAAAAGTTCAATCTTTAATAAAGTAAAATATTTCAAGCACTTTTTTTGTTTTAATCTTCAGGATTACAGCTCATGGAAATCAAAACTGCAGTCTCTCTATTTTAGAATAGAGAATTTTTAAATCACAAGCGTCGACCTGAGCAGAGCTCTGATCAGCTGATTCAGTCTCTTAATCCAGTGTTCAGGAAATAAAGTGTTGGATCCTGCCGACGCTTGAAGACGGGACAATAACCACATTCTACACGATAAAAAGGACTAAATGAACATCGACACGCAGAGTTCAGCAGTCAGATCTCAGGTGATCCTGTAGGGGCCCCGTGGTGAGCGAGGGCCCCGGGCTCCGGTTCCCTCTGACTCTACTTGAGTTCCTGTTTTCAGCCTTTTGTGTGTGAATGAAAAGCCTCTTCAGCGGCGTCTCTGCAGAGCGGCCTGACCTTCTGACGGCGTTCTGTCCTCCATCGCAGGTCAGACTCATTTCATCAAGTGCTTCTCCTCCGCCAGCTCGCCGCCGCCTGCTCGCCGCCCTGACGCTGCGTTCACTGCCACAGCGAACAACTGTGTGTCTGAGCGCTGCAGCAGCTCCACGAACACACCAGGACATCAGTCGGGTCCAGAGCTCCGTCCTGACCCAGTGACCTACAGGAAGTGACCCCCAAAACACAGAAGGACAGGGATCTGGTTCGTCCTGAGCGGAGACGTCAGTCTGTCCTTGGTGATGACTCCATGATGTTCAGTCTGGCGCCACCGTCAGGACAAACAGACCGCTGATATCAGATGTTTTTCTTTTTAACGTCCAACGGCAACATTTCTGCAGCTCTTTTTCTACAATATCTTTGCAATTAAAGGCGTGTGCGTTTGTGTGCGTGCATGTGTGTGTGTGTATGCACGTGTGTGCGTGCATGTGAGTTTGCGTGTGTGTGTTTGAGAGTTAAGAGCTCTGCAGAGTGGAAAATGATGGCTTTGGAGAGCCTGTTGTTGGACGTCAACAGGAAACGCTAACAGCCTTAAGTGGCATTAAGACCCACTGCAGTGTGTGTGTGTGTGTGTCTGTGTGTGTGTGTCTGTGTGTGTGTGTGTGTGTGTGTGTCTGTGTGTGTGTGTGCGTGTGTGCGTGTGTGCGTGTTATTTATAATGGGGGTCCATATGGGCCGTTTCTCTCTCACACACATTAAAAAGCAATTTAATAGAAAATATGGAAGGAATAGTGTGTGTGGACTTCTTTTACTATATTTGTAGGGATTCCACTATACTTGTGGGGTCCGACAGCTTTGTGGGGACCAACATGTTGGAGTTTAAAAGGCTGTTTGAGGGTTAAGGTCAGGTCCATCGACCATCAGACTAAAACAGCGAAAACGACGACCTAAAACGCAGAAGTTTGGAAAACACTTTTTTTTTTTAGTGCGGACGGACAAAAACAGAGGACTTCAAAAACAATGACGCTCATGTTTGGCTCTCTGATTGGCTCAGTCATCCGTTTTCAGGTGGTGATGGTGTAGTGGAGAAGACACATGCCTGGGTTCAATCCCCCACTGTGACACGTCCACCATTGTGTCTCTGAGCAAGACACGTAACCCTTCGCTGCTCCAGAGCCGTGTGTCCAACATCGTTCTCACTTCGTATCTGAGACCTGGGAACGTTGCAGGTCACTTCCACTTTTACTCTCCAAATAAAATTGTCTGATTGTTTAATATTTTAATCTTTAGAACGAACACACCAGGCGGTTCAGTCCAGACTTAGGTTTTTGTCCCACCCACTTTTACCTTTTAGCGTTGAACTCGACGTCTTCATGTGCGCTGGTACCAGACGCCGAAAGACATGACAAAGACTAACTTTTTGATGCTCAGAGAATAAAATGGGCTGGAAATGTAGTACTGGCGAGCGTGTCCACGGTGTCCCAGAAGCCAGCTGGGATTGGCTCCCCCACCCTGCAACCCCGTACACAGGATAAGCGGTTGACGATGGATGGAGATCCAGTCAGCGACCTTCAGATTCTGTCTGTAAGCGCCTCACACTGCGAGATCCCCTGGGCCGATAATCTGTTCCGACCAGCCTCAGCCCGGGAACGCCGCCGCGATTGTCAGGAATCGGACCCAGAATCGACCCGGCCTGTTCTGGTTCTGTCCATCATTCAAACTCTTTGTTTTCTTCTTTTTGTCGGCGTCAGCGTGTTCTCAGGTGTCAGCAACATTATTATTACTGACAGATCTGAAGGAGAAACATGACCTGGGTTAGAATAAAGCACAATTATCCTTTAAGTCACTTCGATTCAGCCGCCGCCACTTTGTCCAACAGTGCTGGAAAGAACCCTGAAATTATTCATTCACATGATCACACACACACGCACACACACACACACACGCACACACTGTTCACTTCACGGACCATTTGACTCTAATACTCGCTCTCCTTTCTCTCGACCCCCGCTGAGCTCTGCGATAAGATGCATCGAGCGGCTGAGCTGCTGCTGCTGCCGTTTAACATGAAGACTGGAGCTGCACGGCCAAAAGTATGTGGACAGCTGCCCATGTGTTTCAGTGACTGCGCGTCCGTTCCTGGGTTCTGTCCTGCCTCCAGATGTTGAAGCAGCTGCAGAGGTTCAGAGAGGTCCGGCTCTGGTCTGTTGAAGAGAAACACTGACATTTTACTGCGTTGTGACAACTTTTACTTTCATACTGTGAGGACATTTGGCTCATAATACTTACTTTTACTGAAGTGAGGTTTTGAATTCAGGATTTTAACTATCGCTACATGCACCTTTTAGTACCTAGCTGTTTTGCAGAATACTTTTTTTTACCTTTACTTCATTACATTTGCGATAAACATGCTTCTCGCTATTACATTTAGGAATTTTACATGTGATCTGTGCATCACTGCAGCTGGAGCTCTCTGCAGCGCCACACAACTTTCTAAATTCTTCCATCTCACGGAGAAAAGAAGTCAGTTTAAAACGAAATTTGCTTTATTGGCATGAATGTTAATACGACAGTGTTGCCAAAGCAATGAAAATACAACAAAACAATTAAATTCATATAGTTCATGGAATAAATAAAATAATTTTACTTCTACAAATTGGAGAAAGAATAATATTCTCTAATATTGGTAATTTCTGTCTGTCTTTTTGTGTCTCGTTCTCTCATCCATAACAGCAGCGTCTCTGCAGCACTCGGCGGTTTGCACCTTCCTTTCAAACGTATTAAATACAGATGCTGTTGCTCTCACATGAATTAGCTTTTAGGTTTGGTAGCTCAGATTTCGTGAAGTAAATAAATGTTTTTGCATGTTACCCTCCCATTACTTTGTACAATAAAACTAAAACGGCCCAAATCCATATTCATTAAGACAAAAGTACAAAATGAACAACAGGTGCTGTCGTGCACTTTTGAAAGACGCCATTCTAAGTTGAGTTTCCTCCTTTAGTCTGAAAAGTTTGACGCCACTGGTTGCATTCTGTTTCTGCCAATGTTTTGTTTCTCCCCTTCTTTGGTATCGACTTGGTACCGAAGTGTCGGTTCTCGTGACGTCTTTAGCAGCAGAACCATCTCCTGCACGGGTTCAACACTTTCTGTACCAACGAGTCATTTAAAATTGCAGAAATGATCCTTCGAGGCCCAAAGCAGGAAACACAGACCGGAACAAAAGTAGGGTAACGTTTGAGGACGGGCCTGAAATCAGCAGTCAGGCGGTGATCAGACGTCTGTATTACTGCAGGCTGCTGCTTTTAGACGACTCATTACTGCGACCTCCTGCGGGCTGAATCCATTACACATTACAGAGACCGCAGAGACACGCCCAGACTCATCCCCACACATCTAAATGTATGGAGCCCCAAACTTTCCTCATCCAGCCCACCGAGTGCGCTCAGAACAGACCCGTGTGTTCAAACACGGAAAATACGGCGCCGCATAGCGATGATGAATGTTTATCAGCCAGCAGAGACGATTTCACAGTTTCTACTGGAGATACTGACCATCTGAAGTGGTTTTGTTTAAGAAATCAGCTCTGTGAAGTCCAGAAACGTGTCCAGAGAGAGAATCTGAGGGTCCGAACGTTTTCACGCTGTTGCAAAGGGGATGGAGACAGAAGGGAAGAGAGATCCTGTGAGGAGGAGGAGGAGGAGGTGAAGAGGAGTCATGTTTATCTGATAGAAGTCCAACTGAATACAAACAGCCTGATTTCACACAGAACAAACCATCAGCTCGCGTCTGTCTGCCGGTGAGTCTAAGTGATATTAAAGTGCAGAAAGTCTTTCCCTCCCGCTGAGAAAACCGAACATCAGATTGTCATCTCTCTGCTCTCTTTTCCAATCTCCTCCCGTTTAACCCTCCTGAGCTGCTGCTGAGAGCCTCTCCGACGCCACAACAACATTATTACAGCTCCCCGACAGGCCTCTCAGTTTGGCCTGTGTGCTTTCATTTGTTTCTATCCTGCACCTCTCTTTCCCAGCATGCAGCAGACGCACAGATGTGTCTCTATTAGACACATTAAACAACAAACATCTGTTCAAAACACAGTTTTCTCAGCTCAAAGCTGCATCAAGTCATTTCTGACCTCTACAGAAACTCACAGCTCTGACACATAAACACTTTTATGCTTCTGTGCCAACGACCGGCGACGCAAGACTGCAAGAACTGTGATTGGTCGGCTTGGTGGCGTCGCATTTCCGGCTTGTCGTTCTTTTTCCACTCCACCTCTCCCCGACGCCTTCTCTCGTTTCAGCATTTTCACTAAAAGTAACTGCTGTTCAACGTCAATCAGCTCCAATATGATCGGCTCACCTTCAGTAACCCTACACCAACGAAGAAGAAGAAGAAACTCAACACAGTGGGAAGCTTCTGGTCTGCAACATGAAGCCGATGCTGAAGTCCCTGAAAGCTGCATTCTATTGTAAATCCAGCAGGGGGCGACTCTTCTGGT